>VZZY01007655.1:61071-105702 GCA_013400335.1 Eurystomus gularis | reverse complement strand
TTTTTTTTTAAGACAGAGGAGAAAAAAGGCAGACAGCAAGGGTGGAACTTTGCTTTGCTTTGAAAAGGAAAAAGAAAAAAAACAATATGCTTCTGACTGCTCTTACGAAATGCTTTCAAATATTGGAAAAAGTATTTTCATATGACATGGAAGGTGACAAAGCAATACAGGCTTCTATTGTTGATGGTTTTTTTCTCATGGCTGCTTTTTTTTCCTTTGCACTTTTTTCTTTTCCAGGAAGGTGTATAAGTTGATGCATCCTAAGAAAGGGCACATTTCTGTACCTTTCCCTCCCACCTCCATGAAGTACAGCACGTATAGTGTTTAAATACCTTTTGTTGTCTTCCTGGTATTTAAGGAAGCATAAGTAAACACACAGCACTGACTTCATCTACTACTGTGTAAGAGAAGAAGGTAAGAAAGGAAGACAGAAAAATATTTGAAGGATTTGTGGGCTTTAAGGTAAAGTTTCCTGCTTAATAACAATATGCTGTAGCCTTAAATGCTGTTAATCAACCGATCTTCAAGGACTTTAATATTCCCCCATGGTAACTGTTTACATCCACTAGTCTAATAAGGATAAATAACTTTTGGTTAAAAGCTTATAGAAAAAAAAAAAACACAGAAAGAAAGAAGTTTCCTCTGGCAGAGCCCTGTATGCTTTAACAACCACAAGCATCCCCTGCATCCCCACGCTGAAGGTTTGCTTTGTTCATTTGCACTTCTTTTTGTTTCTCTTTTTTAGTCAGATGTTTAGTCCTCTTTCCACATAATGGGGTTTTTTTGTAGAGTAGACAGACTTTCTTTGGTTTAGTTTTGGTTATTTTTAGCATGGTTCTAACTTCCTTAGGTAAATATTTCACATATTTCATGTTGCAGACATCCATAATTGTTTTTGAGTTGATGTCTTCCCTCTGTGCTTATGTAGGCTCTCCTCACCAGATACATTTTTTTCCCAGAGATGCCAGCATGATATCTAACCTCTGTCAACTCTCACCCTTGAGTAGTGCAAGCATCCTTCATTAATATATCTTAGTCTTCATCACTTATCACTATCCTTTCACTGCTAGCAGCTGTAGAAGGTAAATACCACCAATCTTCCCTACTCTGGGGTCTTTCCTTGTTAGATATTGTAATGTCACTTGAGCTGCCATTATTCTAGGTATATACCTCTAGAAAGGCCACCCCATGTCTTGTCTTGGGCTCACCAAAGCAAAATTGTTTTAGGTAGCATAGTATCAGGCTTTTGCAAAAGATATCACCCAGACAGGATATCTTCCAGCAAATGTTTACTCAAAGAAATAACTTTAAAAGGTTATGCACATTAAACCAGTGATCTTGTGCATTGCTAGCATAAACAAAAAAAGGAGCTGAGTTTTTTTTTTCAAACTCTAAGTATTTAAGTCAAATGTTGGTGATGGCAGCGTTATCTTGCCATAGAAAGGATTGCAACCACACAGATCTGACTTTATTACTAAAACTTGCAAAAGCACGTTATAAGCAGGCATCTATATATCCCCCTACATGGATGAGTCACCGTGCTCATGTCATGTGAGCACAACACAGGAACAAGGGTCCCCAGAGCTGCTAAACTAGCTTACTGCCTGACCTCAGGCAATCACATGTAATCACTTGATTACAAGCACTGTTAAACCTAGATTACTTTTCTGTAGATCCCACTAAAATGTAAGTGATTCCTGTCTGGGAAGGTCTCCTTTCTTTATTTTGGGAAGGTTTCTTAAAAGGCAGGCCTTGAGATTGTGGATGACGATGTTAGATGAATCATCAACCATTGTTTTCTGAGTACAGTTTGCAAACAGCTCTGAGGACAGTCCAGCTCTGGCTCTTCCTGTTCCTCAGAGGTAAAGTCAGGCAAGAACCTATGCTGGGAACACAATGTATTCTGGGTTCCTGTGAAACAACTGCCACTACCCACAGTGTACTTCATGGGTTGAAGAGGTTGTTTGTAAGACAGCTGGAGACCAGACGGCTACAGAGCTTTGAAGTGCATTGGAAGCTGAGCAGGAAGCCCATGGAGAACTAGTGTGAGATGGTATTTCATATTTACAGCTTTCCTGCCTACAAGGCAGACTGTGTGCATTGAATTAAACAGAACTACCCCAGATAGTGTGTTTAGGAGCTTCAGTCAAAAGATGCTGATAACTATCTAATCCAACCACAAAGACAAAAATCTTTTGACTAAGCAAAAAGTGTAAAAGAACAGTTTGTGCCATTGTGGTCTTCAGAAGCAGTCTGTCCCTGGCTTCTCATCTTGACAGTCAGAGTACAGCAGCCCTCAACAGCTAAGGAAAGCATATCTCTGCTTCTTATTGATGCTGCTTCTATCCTTCTTGGCTGAAACAGTTCATCCCTGTGCTTATTTCTCTCAGACATGAAAAATACAAGGGAAACCATTATTTGCATCTTTTGTGGAAGACAAGTATCTGCAGCATAATCTCAGTGTTGAAGCCTACAGTTTCTTGTCATTTCCCTGCAGACCTTCATGAAGCAAGGAAGAAAGGTTAGATCTTTCAGACTCTGAAGTATTAAGAAAACCTTTACTTTCTGGATAAATTTGACATGTGAGGGAGAATTATGCAGGGTTGAAGATAAATATGAAAGAACTGAGATAGGGTTCAGCTAAAACTCATTTCAGTTACCTGCTCTGCCATACCTTCCTATATAATTTGGGCACAGCCCTACAATGTTCCTCAGTTCTCCATCAGCAAAAGAAAATAAAAGTCCTCCCGTAATCTAAGAAGTAGTCAGGTTCCGTAATGGGAAATTAAACATATCATCCATAATTTGTCAAGGTGGAATGAGCAAAGCCAACAACATTAAAGCATTCACTGTTACTAGACCTTGTATGTGGCTACAGTCAACAGTATCGGTATAGATGTTCATATTCTGTAATGTTTATAGAAATCAGTGCCATCAAAACTGTATCCATGCAGAGTTTCATGTTACTTCCCAGTTTCAGCCACAGTAGCATGAAGATTAGGACACAGGCAGCTAGTAAGTTTGCTGCAACTTTCTTGATAGCTGTGCCTAGACACAGGAAATTTGAGATGGACTTACTACTGCTCAGGCCACTTTCTCTGATCTCATTTTATAGTGGTTCCACACCAGCTTTCTGCACGTCAGTGTATTTTACAGCCATCACTTTGTTAGGTCTTTACTTGTTTGTGGCTGAGCAACGCCTAGTAAGCTGCCACGGCACTCATTTGCACTGTATCTAGGTATCTAAATGTAAGACCCTAGGGCCCAAAACAAGCAGACCAGTATTATGGTTACACAGCCTTATTTTCTTAGACTAAGCAAGACCATTTTGAATGCAGTTCTCTTTGCAGCACAGCTGGGAAAGAGCACCTCACAGTGACAGGCAGGCAAAGCTGTTACTCCGCTCCTACCCCCAGGAGGTTCATGGGAGAGATCATCCCAAAGGATTCAGCATAACCTGTGTGCCTGCCTTGCTGCTTCTTACTGCTTTCACTGCCAAAACGAAAGAATGAAGCTTTTTGTTTGAGAGCTAGTTAGCGTGTCCATGAGCTTATCCCTAGAGAATTGCGCAGCTGCAGAGTGATATGGCTAGAGATGAAGAGGAGAAAGTTTAGCTTAGCTTTGCCTCCCTGGCCCTGGGCAAAATTTGTTTATTGCAGCCAAACAAGAATTTGTACCGCTCATAAAACTGCATTTTTTAGCTTTCCCGAAAGAGAAATTCTCCCCCTTTTTTCAGCAACAATTCCCTCACTTCAAATGCCATGGAGTGTTGACTGACTATTTCCACTTTTTGATTAGGATCAGCAGCTTATTTTCTTAAAGAAATATCTTCAATGAAAAATAAATTTTTTCAGGCAAGTCTTAGTGATATCTAGATGAAGGATTACCCACAGCGTGGATTCACCAGGCCCTGCCTTCCTCCGTCACTCCTGGCCGTAGCACCAGGTCTGGATGGAGCAACGTTCATCCCACTGGCACCCAGCCCCATTCTTCCTGCTTAAAGCTGCCTCTGTTTTCTACAGGAATCTGCTTACCAGCCTTTCAAAGACGAGTGCACTAAATATACCCTTACTGCCTAATTTATTTACCTTTTGTATCAGCCTTGGTTTTGTTTTATTTGGGTCATTCTATCACTGACATTATGCTGCATAATTGAGAGTTGATTATTCTGCAAAACTGGCAGCTGTGAGAGGTGCTGATTTAATAACCTGGAACACCCGATTCCTCAAGTTTATCTGCAGTGGGGCTGATTACAGCAGTGAGAATGCAAACTGCCCACAGGAGAAACTCTCCGTGGCAGTTTGGCCATGCCTACTCAGCCCACAAGGCAGCACTACAGTTAGAGGTGATTTCATCCAATAGATGCTAGGCTGAGACAGTACTCAAATGAGCTAAGGAAGAAAAAAGACCATATAACTGAGACACGGATGGGGAAAGAACAGAGTATCCTAAGAGGTGGCAAGTTATGCCTAGATTCTATGTATAAATGAGACTGTCTTATAGTCAAGCCACAGTGTTTCAGAAAGACTGAAGTGCACAAGGAGAACCAGGATTGCTGATGTCTGCAAAACCTGTTCTGTAGATTTCAAAGCTGTCAGTCCGGCACCTTCTAAGAGCCTGCATTCATTGTATGACAGCAAAGTGAAATAATTGACTCCTAGGCATGGGTGTGTAATAGCGACAAATTTGAGGCTAGAAGAATTCCTCACATCCCCTGGCTAATGATACCCAAATTTCTATGCAAAACAGAAATAATCTCCCTGTTTCGATAAACTACAGTGAACAAACCTGATGCTAAAACACACCTGGCTGAGTCAGACTTAATTTTGGAACAAAACAAAACACCCTACCCACCCTAAAAGATAATCCAGTTTCTCTTAACAAAAACAGGAAAGCTGATCTGTGAACAAGGACAATTGGAAGACTTTGCTGGAGGAAAAATCAGTCAGCCCAAATACTCTGAATATTGCACAAGAAGAGGAAAAAAGACTTAAATGTGTTGAACATGAGAACAGCTTCATCTGCTTGTAGATTCTGTAAATTACCTCCCAAACTCCCAAGAGAAGCTGGGAATAAAGTCTTCCACTCATATGACTATCCAGGTGAATGTATAGGGGAGTCCCATATAGCTGTCAGTAAGCTATGATGTTAATGTTTTCCTACCCATCTAAAACACCAGAGAGGTGGAATGGGGCTTGTAAAATGTTAATAATATCTCTGTAGGGGTTTCTAAGTAATTTGGCTCTAAATTCTAGAAAAGCCCTCCAGCCCCACCCTTCCCAGTTGAGAAGGGGTCATTTCCTTTCCCCCAGCAAACCACCAACCTTTTTTCTTCAGTATATCCCTCTGGAGAGGTCTTAATCCAAAATGTTTCAGTGGAATTAAATGATACTTGTTACATGTTTGTATGCGAATTTCAGTTGCTGATGATAGCTATACACAACCCAAAGTTTCAATCTCCCTCCTCCACATCCTGACACATTTTCAAATTCCAGGATGATGGATGAATTTCTGTTCAGGAGTGGAAGTACACATGTTGAAATATTACAATAAAGGTTCTTACCATTATGTTTCTAGTTAAGTCAGAGACAGAAATTTGCCAGAATCCTGTTTCCTTGAACTGGAATCCTATTCTCCGACCTTTTCATCCCAAACCAAGACAACGAGATAGTTCAACTCTTACATGGATCAAGAGCTGAGGTTTCCTGTCTTTATGAAAAGATACCCAGCTAGAAGAAAGGCAGTCACAGTACCTTCTTATAGAAGGTATAATATGAAAATTTCTTTGTTTTGTCCCACATAGTCAATTCCCTTCCAGTCTGGAGCACTGGAAAGCGAAAGACTTAAATGTCTTACCGCGACAGTAAGTTATGCGGTAGTTTGCCTTTCTAACTGGAGGGCTTCTCAAAAGGAGCCTCTTAGATGCATAAGATTAGAAACTGTATACTCTAAGTATAAATCAAAGTCTAGGAAGTGGTGGGTGCTGAAGTGGAAGCCATTAGAGATCTATTATTTTATCATCACCCTGCTCACATTTGATATTAAACCTGTACTGCACTCCCCATCTATTTTTTCAGCTTAACATACCAGTAACAATTAACAAAAAATAGTGTTTTAAAAACATATAAGCAAGTTATCTTATTCTCAGATTGACGTGGTCTATGCCATAAGAGTAAGCAACAAACTTTCATATACTCCTTAATCCCGTTGCCAATCTGAAGTCACTATGAACAACATGTCTCCTAGGTTTCTTAATCTCTGAATCAGATCTTTTAATCCTGTTACACATTTAATATGTCACAAACTGCCATCCTAGTGCCCTTATAAACTCCTCTGTTCCATTCAACCCTCCTTCATCTTGCCAGGCAAGAATGTGGTGGAATGACCTTTCCAGCTGACGGTTACATGCAGGTTCACCAGGGCTTCATTCTCAGTGGTAGCTCATCTAAATACTGTTCTCACTCAGCCTCAGATCACACAGTTTTTGTTGTTTTTTTTTTCAGTAGGATTCAGATTTCCAACCTAACCTTGCTTTTCATAGTTTTGTCAAATACTCTATTATAAAATAAAATATTGATATTTTATTCTTGGGAAAAAGGAAAATACCTAGACCTTTTTGGCTGAGGCAGTAAAGAGTTCATTGGCAGTTTACTTTTCTAAGTGAGGACAGGGAACCTCTTATATCAAAGACTGCAAACCAAGGCTTCTTTTTTCATTTCAGTATTTTCGATATTCATGAGATAAACTATAGGTCTTTGGATGAAGCCATATTGGAATGGTCCAAAACTCCTTGTAAACATCTTGGGTTTATACATTTGCTTTCAGTCCATTTAAAGACTGGCATTTCTTCATTTAACTCCTTCAATTTCCCAGATTCTTTATTAAAAACATATTATTAAACATACATGGGACACGTGTACAATATTGCTCAAAGTCTGCCTTAGCCCCAGGGCTCTAGCCTTTTCCTAAACTGCTCAGAACATGTGCTCATGTTCTTTTTTTTTTAAACTGTATTTTCTTCACTTTGAAAAATTGCCCATAAAGAACATTTTCTTTGCTATATTAGAAAAAGTTGATTTTATCATCCTAAAACAATCTAAATGGTAATGCAAGAAGTGTCTGCTGTGCTTCCTATAGTGGCATGCTAAATATGCATAAATTTATGTGCTTTTTTACCCCCATGAGGGTATTTTCCAGACCTCTGGTGACATATGAAATGGTGGAAAATACTTGAAGTCTCCAAAAAAAATCCCACTCTTTCAATAATATTTCATTTTTACAGGGAAAACAACACTCCTCACTTTTCTGAGCTGTATTTCCACAGATAATAGGGATGTTAGACAGGACACAAACTCAATAATGTGAGCAGTAGAAAGTACTCAAAAGCTGTATAAATACATAAATAATACTTTCTATCTTCTATTCTGCTGGCACTGACTTCAGGCTTATTCAGAGTGCAGTTTTATTGAAACTTCTAGTTTGGTTCTAGTGAAATTTAACTTCTCCATTCCCACTTTGGGCTGTTTTTTTTAATTCAATTTAATCGCACTACTCTTTTTTGTTTGGAAATTATGTAGGCCTAGGAAGCCTGGTAAGAGTGTGTTCTTTCAGTCTTCAGTTTCCAGATGGTCAGAACTTTGTGACACTTGTACAATGCCACTGCTTGTTCATCCATCTCCTGCCACAGTTCTCCACATTAGGGTTGTGATTCTTGCTCATTTTGTGCATTACAGTAGTGAATATGGTATTTAGGTTAAATACTCAACTATGATAAGCCTTATGTTAGTGTGCATTATAGACAATCCCTGCCTTGAAGACCTTCAATTTAAATAGAAAAAATAGAAGGAAAGAATTGAAGAAAGGGGCGGTGTCCCAGAGAAATTCAGCAATTTGCACAGTAGCAAGCCAGGGCTTGAATTCTAGGGTTCTGTAATTCTTTTATTTCAATAAATCTTTCTACCCCTTGTTATCAGGCAAATAATCATTCCAGTTAGAAATAAAAATAAAATAGCAGATTTGATTCTCAGGTCTTCATTCACTTCATGCTGCCACAACCATGCTGGTCAGTGACAGAGGGTAAAGTAAAGATCTTGATGATTTAATGTTAGAGTACCCCAGAAAAGCAAGTTTATAAAATGGGGCAATTCAAAGAACATAACTTAAAAAAGAAAATTTAAAAATTGTCTTAAAAAGAAGTATAGCACAAGTACAGAGTTTAGGGGGTTTGCTTTTTACCTCGTCACCATGTCCTTTGCTCCGAGTGCATTTTGCTGTTTGTAGTTGCCTAAATATCTGTTGTGGGGTCTGTTATGCCACCTTCCTAACCTAAAAAAGAATATTTCTAAGCAGCTAGCCGCCTCTTTGCAAAGTTAAAGTCATTATGGATGCTGAAAGCTGCTTGTTCTGAGGTTCAGCATGACAGACCATATCAATAACTACAGTGAACATGTACCCAAGAACATTAGTCTTCATTTTCTCCTAGCAATATTTGAACAGGCAGTTGAAAAGAAATGCAGTGATTCAGAAACAAAAATTGTTCCTTTACCTCAGAAGAATCCTAGTGGTTGTGAAAATAAGTGTTTTAGATGAAACAGTTAAGAGTAAAAAAATTTGTCCCCTCCCCAGTCAGTAAGCAACTCAGTCTGTGCATTTAAGTAAGCCACTGAAAACCTCTGCCATGGTTTCCCTGTGTATTTTTACCTAAAGAGTTATATCACACATAGGTGTTTATGAATCTTAAGTGAGCTTTCTAAAGTCCTTTTTACATTTTCAGAGGAAAGATATTTAAGTGTCAGATATTACTAACTGCAGTAATAAGAATAATACAGCAAAGACACAAATAAATGCCATTCACCTGTAAAGTTTGATTATATCTTCACCTGTTTCCTGGGAGTTATCTAGGCAGTACCCTATTATTCCCCTACATTCAAAGTACCAAGAACCTTATCATGATTTTATGTTGTTTTCTTTATGAAGTCTCATTGCAATTGAATAAAGGGCCTTCATCTTCACTGTGTACAGGTAGGATTAACACTACTAATTTAAGAAATAAAAATCATAGTCTATATCCTATCTGTTGCCGTTTATTTCTTTTAAAAATTCTGAGAGCTAAAGTATTCTTCTGGTCTTTCAGTTACAATCAAACCAAAAGATAACTAAGAGCTAGACAAATATTTTTGTATCCTACCTGGATAAAGAAAATTTAATAGAACACAAGGAGAGAAGAAGTAATACTTACAATAATACTAATAAAAGAATGTACAAAGCAAGTGATACACAATGCAATTGCTCACCACCCAGAACCTGATATTCTGCTGGTTCTGAGCCCTGATCCCTCCTCCCAGCAGCCAGCTCCCCAGGTTCTATACTGAGCATGACTATAGGGTATTGAATATCCCCTTGGCTAGTTCAGGTTAGCTGTCCTGGCTGTGCCCCCTCCTAGCTTCTTGTGAAACTTAACTCTATCCCAGCCAAACCCAGAATAACAAGAAAGAAGCTAAAGTTGTACCTCTTCCCAACACTATCAGACCATTTTCCTAAAACATTTCAAAACATCATTCAAAATACGGAAGCATACACACAACTAACTTTAAGCAAGAATTATTCAGTCCAACATAGAAACTTCAAAAGCATGCATTTTCAAATGCACCTGGCATCTTACGCTTGTACAGAAACCAATTTCTTATGACAGCATTAGATGAAGCATCCCATCCTTGAAACATGTATGCACAGGTATAATGCAAATGCCTTGTAGGAAGGACCTTCCACTTCTGACTTTCCACTGCCCTAGACCTCTAGTGATCACTGACACCAGTACAAGTTAGGTATTGTTGTCATTTTCCAAGGGTGTGTCTGTTTACATGCACAGTGTCATCGATGTTGGTGACTGTGAAAAGAACAGAGCAATGAAATATAATTTGTATGTGGCCATGCTTGCAAATAGAAGCATGATGATCAAGTTCATTGTGGCAATTCATAAATATGCCGTTTCTTAGGGAAGTGTAGCTACAATTGGTCTCCGCATTGGTTAAGTTAGTGCTCATACAATATCATCACTGCTGTAATTCACAGCAGTAGTAATTTGCTGAGGTTTAAAAAAAAGTAAAAACATTTTCTAACATTAATTTTCCTTGAGAACTAAGGAGCTTAACAGCAGCTAAGTCATAGCTAGTTTTATGGGAAACGTAAAAGATAATAACAATGAGTTTAATAATAACAACACTTAGCACTTACGTAGCTCTGTACTTTCAAAGTGCTGTACAAAAACTAAATAATTCATTTTAATTAAAAAGGCCTTGAAAAGATTAAAGGACCCTTGAAATAAGTGCATGCAAAATGTTGCTCGCTACCTCAACAAGTGAAAGATCTAGCCCCAAATACCTTTATGTTTGAAAATTAAGGAAATAATACTTCAACCTAAGCTTAGGGAAATATAATGCTTAACCACATGGAATAGCCTTGGAAATCAGTGAAGCTACTTGCACAAGTAAAAGCTGTAAGATCAAACCCTAAATTATACATCACAGCTTTTTAGGTTTTGTTTGGATTTTTTTTTCTCTCTTTCTTTATTCTAGACATTTCAGCTTTTCAACATACCAGGCAAAAAGTCCCACTGACTTAGTCAGGAGTAGTTACTTAGCACTTTTTATGTGCTTTCTAAGAAGGTGTTTGTCTTTCCAGAATGGTTTCATTTCACATCATCTGTGGTGCTTATAGCTATAAACCAAAGAAGCCTTTTATTTTTTAATGTAGAACAACACCTTTCTAAGAACAAGAATTGCTCTCTGTGCTCCTGCCACAAGAGAAATGCTGTAGTTGCCAGTAAAAGGGCAGTACATTGCACCATCTGACTTTCACAGCCCCATTTTGCTTGTTTTTTTACACTTTGCTGGGAGCCACTCCTCTAGGGTGACAGTTGCATACCACCCACCATTCTCCCCATCATACTGGCCAAAATGTCAGGGCTGCACGCAGCAAGCGAGCAAGAGTATGCTTCAGCTTCTTCTTACAACTACAGACCATACTATCTGATGTACAAATTTTCGGTCTCTTTCCCTATACAACTTTGAATACTTCCCTCTTCTGTCTCACTTTTCCCTTTCATAACAGATCTACATGGACTTGGATGCATCTCTCAATCTTGCTTTTCATTTTCAAGCATACTAAATTTTAATTGATATAGCATTAAATTCTCAAAGACAATTTTTCTAGTGGAAAACCAATTTTGTACCTAACTGACCCATGTAATTTACAATAAGCCCAGCCAGTCATTGCTATCTCTACTGAGAAGCAGGAAAAGATCCCTTTGGCTATTTAACTCATTCTGTCTCTCTAAACATTTTCAGCAATTGGTTCCAAAGATATTTTAACTAAATTAATATAAAACATCCTTTAAATTTTTCGGAGGTATGTTAGTTTCTTCATATTGTGCTCTCAGAAGTCTCTGGTGATAACAGACCTCTGGGAGCATAGCATGAGGCATTCTGTGAGCGTGCAAGAGCAATGAAGTGATCCCTGGTCAGCAGACTTTATGAGAATAAACAAGGAATTGCTGCTTGCATCGAAGACCTTAAACACTTGTCTATGGAAAAGGTTGGGAAGTGTACCACTTCAACATGTTATGTTCTCCTTTGGAGGAGGTGCTACAGAAGAAAACAGCAGAGTATTAATTAGAGGTAGCAGCACATATAAAACTAGAGGAATAGTATACCAAAAATAATCAGCAATTCTCAATTACTTTTGGAAGCCAAGATATGCTGTTTGTAAGTTTGGGCAAAATTAGGTGAAAGCGTTTGGTGGAATAGCTTGTCTACATACATATAGGAGTAGCTTTCATGTGACTACAGCCTCAGTAAGAAACCAGTAATCAGAATTTCAGTTCTGTCTATTCTAGGATGTGCAAAATGCCAGGGCCCTGGGCTTGAGCGTTAACCCACTGTTTTTAAAGGACCACAGCTTAAGCTCTGGAATACAAATCTTAAAAAACAAAGCAAAGATTTTTACAAGATAATGGAAATGAGAAGGGGACAAAATTCTACATGTTCTTTTTCTTTATGGTCCCAACGGGAAACATGAATCCTTTTTCTCCAGCCCATGATCTGCAGTGGACTCACCTCACTATCTTCATCTTACAGTGTGGGCAATGACTGAATTAAATGAAAATACAAGTATTGCAATTAATTTTTTATCATTAAGTGGAGGAAAAGAATCAAATCTGAATAACAGTTTTGAGAAGAGATGACATAGTAGGCAGCTATGTTTAACATTTTTCACTAGATTAAATTTACATTATCTTCATATTCCTCTTTCAGAACCTCTTATGATGATCAGATATGTTGCAAGTTCAGCATCTCTCCTTCAGGCATATTGTGGTTAAAAAAACCTGGCATCTGGCTACGGATCCCTCTGTCATGGATGCCCTGTATGGCCTTAAGTGAGTCATAGAAGACTTCAGGGGAATTATTGCTTGTAGAGAAGATCATTTCACAAGTGGACATGGCCTCAAGTCCATCTCTGTTTTGTCTCCCGTGATTTTGCTCTTTAGACCCTAGTGATATTAAATACATTGATACTTCTATGAAACTTTTGTATTATAGTCCTTCAGGCCATAAATTCAGACAGATCTGGTGGGGTCACAAGCAAATTAGAGGTCGCTTCAAGATGTATGAAGTTCAGCCATAGTTCACAGTCACAGTGATCGTATTTTCCAAAGCATCCTGTGCAATGTGATAACATGAGCTTCTATCAGCCAGCAACAAGGAATAACAAGATGTCACTGTAGATGTTATTTCTGAGGGGCAATGATAATTCACTAGTATTTGCGCAGATTACTGAGAACAGGTGTGCTGCAAAGTTGATTCCACTCATTTGTATTAATAGGTGTATTAGGATATTGTATCTTATCACATTAATTAATTAGAGTGAATTGAGTTAAGGAGCTGAGTAGCTACTAATTAAAAATTAATGAGGAGCCATGCAGTAGAAAGTAATTCTTTATGCTGCAGCAGGTAAGCAGAAATACTCTGTTGTTGCTAAAATCAGAGGCTTTTTGCCCTTTCACCTGCAATAGCTGAGCGAACACACACAGTATGCAGGGAAGGCATTGCTGCCCAGCTTTCTCTAAAATGTTTAGGCATATTTGAAGGTACAAACAGCAACAGAAACAACAAAACCTCCAACTTCGCATCCTGCAGATAGGCAAAAGATGTAAGAAATAGATAAGCATTCCAGGCACTTGGAAGAGCACAGCTAGACTAACAAACCTGACCTCAAACATTTTGCTTTCCTGTGGCTCACTTCTATTACCCAGATAAGTCCCTCAAAGGACCTAGAATACAAGAAGGCCAGCTTAAACTAATCTGGGTACCAACAGTACAAAGCAAGTCACCTCTTCCTGATGATGAGGGGTTGTGGGTTTTTTGCTACTACATTTAAACTACAGTTTTGAGTCACTGTCATGTACAAGTACATCCATGTAACACAAATAATATACTGCTTTAGTAATGTGTCCCTTTGTGTTGCAATTTCTGAATTACAGAAATTTGCCTGCACAGGCAGAGACCTGTGCAGTCCAGCTCTATGCCAAAATAGGCTTGGTCTCTACAATTATTCTGAAAGGATTGTCACAACTGGTAGAAGCTCCAAGGCACGTGACTTCTGCCACTTCTCCCAGGCAGAGGATTTGACAAACCAACAATTTCTAGAATTCAGAAGGCTTTTGACCTCTATATTTTCTTCTCAAAAGGCCACTCCATTGACCTTAGCTTTGCTGAGGATAGCAAAATATAGTAGCTAGTTTTCCCCACTGTTTTATACAGTTCAGTTACCTGTAGACAGCTTTAAAAAAAATCACAGGGTGGTGGAAGTTAAAAGTCACACTTGGAGATCATTTAGTCCACCTGCCTTGCTCAAAGCAGGGTCAGCTAGAACAGGTTGCTTAGGGTCTTATCCAGTCAGGTTTTTAATATCTCCATGATGGAGACTCCTCTCCTGGCAACCAGTTCCAGCATTTGACCACCTTCAATTTAAAAAAAAAAAAAAAAAGGTCTGCTAAAATGGACTTTCCTGAGTTTCAGTTTGTGCCCATTGCCTCTTGTCTTGTCACCGGACAACACTGAGAAGAGTCTGGCTTCATCTTCTTTACTCCCTCCAATATGACACACTCTCCCTGGCCCGCCCTGGGCTGACCAGTTCCAGCTCTTTCAGAGTCTCCTTGGGTGAGAGATGCTCCAAACCCTTAATGAGCTTCATAGTCTTTGTTGGACTTGCTCCAGCATGTCCTTATCCCTCTTGTACTGGAGAGCTCAGTGCTGGACAAAGCACTCCAGATATGGCCTCACCAGTGCTGAGTAAAGGGGAAGATACCCTTCCTTGGCCTGCTGGCCATGCTATTCCTTATGCAGACCAGGAAACTGTTAGCCTTCTGTGCTGCAAGAGTACATTATTGGCTCATGTTCAACTTGGATTCCACCAGGAACCCCAGGTCCCCTTCGGTTAAGCTGCTTCTCAGACGGTCAGCCCCAGCGTGGAGTAGTGCATGGGGCTGTTCTTCTCCAGGTGCAGGACTTGGCACTCCAATTGTCAAATTTCATGGGATTCCTGCAGGCCCATTTTTCCAGCCTGTTCATGTCCCTCTGAAAGGTAGCACAACCATCTGGTGTAGCATCCCCCTTGAATTTTCCTCTGGGCAAAGAGCATGTGCTGGACCATGCAAGCCTGTGAACTGAATTCAGTTGAATTACATCTGAGCTCAGTCTTGGCTTGGCCTGATTTGCATTGCTCTGCTGGCATTAAAGAGATCGTGGTAAGGTTTTTAACAACTGTTCTAGGCCTTGCAAAGCCTGCTGTGAGGAGAGGGGACCTGCTGGTGTTGATGCATCTTACACTTAATGGGATAAGTACCCTTTTTAAAATACAGAATAGCAAATGTCTCCTAAAATTACACAGAAGTGGGGAAAAAAAATGAACTTTTTTTCAAAAGTAAAGCAAAATCAGGAAACTAGGAAAATAATGTGCACTGATCATTAGCACACTTTGTGGCTGTGGGTAAGCCTTTCATCTTCACGTCTCCTATTTGATGCAAATATGAAAGCTGATGAGAAACAGTAATCTTAATGAAAAACAGAGTGCATAGTTGATTCGCGTTCCCTGAGCATCCCACCCACCCTGATCCATATCCTCCACTTCTAGAAATGGTCACATAATTTTCTCAATAATGAATGCTCTTTTTTTGGCAGCACCATTTTCTTCCACACAGGTTATTCATATTATAAAAGCCATCTGCCTTTACTACTTGGCTCACTTAAGTAGGTCAGGGTATTCATGACCAAATACATCCCATGTGACAAATAACTGAGAGGGGGAGGGTCAGGTAGAGCCACTATGTACTAATCTTGGGGTTACTAAGGTGCAATATTAAAGCAGCACAGTACAATTCATACAAGACAGAGAGGCTTCCCACACACACAAAAAAACCAACCATAAAACAGAAACGCTCAGGTTTCATGCTGAAAAGAATGACTCAGATGTTCATCACTTCAAAATATAAAAGATTAGAATCATTCTTGCTGAAGTACTTCATATCAAAGAGGCATAGTTTTCTCATGAATCACTAGTGCTACTTTCTCTGCAGTAATGGTATTTTCTTGGAAGGCATTCATCAGATACCACCCAGACACAACTTTTGAGATCAAACTACATGTTATCTAGGATGGCATAATGAAAAATTACATTGTAATTATATGATAAAACGGCTCAGAGTGAATCCTGGTCAAGATGAATTTCATGAAGAGCTAAGGAAAAGGTTTCTATGATACAGAAAGAGCAAGTAACAAAAGGCTACAAAGAACCTTATGCTCCAAAGTTCTCATTTACAATGCATATTATAAAAACATACTCCTTGCTTACAGGGATTATAAACATACTATGTAACAGAGCACTTGAGGAAACATCTGTATTCCAGGATAATCCCATAAACCAACCAGATATCCAAAAGCCTGCTGTCAGTCTGGAAGCAAACTACAAATCCCATATGTATCTACAGTAAGCAACATCAGAATGGTGGTAGGCAAGACTGGGGCTTTCCATTTGGACCAAAGCTATCAAAATAGACGAGACTAGAAAGCTGGAGACTGCCTGGGCAGGTAGATATGTCCCTAGGGCTGCTCTAAAATTGATGTACATCCACATTTCAGTGGGAATACCAGGTAAGGCATCTACAGCCAGCCTCAGTGGCATTCTTGCAGGAACATAATGCTGAAGGGCAGTTATTTCCATCTCGTTCTGCCACAGAGACTGCTCAGTACAGTTCTCCTATTCTTTTTACTCTCCAGTGTTCAGCCCATTGTCATTATTTAGTCAATAATGACAGTAACCAACAGCCACAGCTTCATTTTTTAACAGACTAGAACAGCAGCTTCCAAGCTTTTTTTGCAGGAAATGCCTCTTTGGGCTCATGATATGCTTGTAGTTCTGAATTTCACTTTTGCAACTGAATTTCCAGCTGGCTCCTGACTTCTTTCATCATTGTCATAATTGTGTTTGGAACTGGTAAGTTCAGGAGTTTGTCTCCAATTTTTTAAGGCCTTAAACTAAGAGAGATCTGATAAACACTAGGCAGAAGTACAAAACCACACTGGAAATATGAAGGTAAAAATCCTGGAGTATGCTGATGAAAAGGTAAAGTAGTAACAGCTCAGGAAGATTCCAAATCTTCAGCTGGCTAATAAAAGTCCCCTCTTATCAGCACCTTGCACTCTCAGGATGGGCCAATTCATAAAAGCCTTTCTATATATTTGCTTTGTTCGTGGAGGTGTACATGATTTTCAGAGCTCAGCATTTTGCCATGGCTCTTGAAAAAAAAATGAAAAAAAAATCTAGCTACATTGAAAAATGGCACTTTGAAACCAGCCAGGTGTCTTCTTGGCAGAGAAGCTCCTTCATGATAAAAATCATGCTGTAATATTTGGGTGGGTTGGGGTTTTTCCATTTTGTTTTCTTTTTCATATGTCAGTATGAAGGCAAGACAAGATTAAACAGTGAGAAAGAGCCGAAGTATTCTACCCAGCCTTACAGTGCCTGCAGGCTATACCAGCTACAATACCTTTCAACACCATTCATTGTCCCATTGTGAGGAATAAAAAACTAAAAAGCCTTTTTGGCAAAAGTGGCCGAGACATTAAGGGTAAAATTACTGGGTTTTAGAGAAGAAAAAAAAAAAAAAAGAAAGAGAGAGAAAAGTAATGGTGAAAGCAACCTGCAGCTGACACCACCTGCTCTAAAAAAGAAGGGCCACAGAACTTTGTAAAACATATTTGGGGTAATTGCCATCCACAGGCAATGTCTGTTTTCTTGTACTGTGCAGAAGCGCTGGCTTTTCTTTGAATACTCAGGCTTCTACAAAGGGCAGGCAAGCCACACATTGATCACACAGCCTAAGGGATTTCCTCCTATCATTTAAATATAGAAAAATATATCCCAATCATGTTTACGAGATATCTTCCAGTTTATCTGAGAATTAGGAACAACAGACCTTTAGGGGAGAGGGAACCCTGTAGACTGAGTATATTGTTTCTACTAGCTCAAGATAATCTATGTTGATGCTTCCTTTCCCCAACATTAATCAGTCAGAGAATGGACGACTAAAGCGAACAATGACTGGTGGTGATGGATGCAGGGTGATGTAATTGCCACAAGAAATTGGGAGTTGAGATAAGGTCTAATCCTAGCCTTGACAGGCTTTATTTTATGTGGTTTACTAGTTTCTTTTTGTGGCTTCTCTAGTCACTTATCTAAGTTTTCCCATGTGTAAAAATGAAAGATTAATTTTAATGAACTATTGGATTATTTTTTTTTCTTTAATCACTGCTAAGACTTTTGCCATAACTCTGCCCCCTATTCTTTCCTCATTTCTGGAGTTGCAGGAAAGAATTCCCATTGCTTTTCATCATTTACATGTAGTTTCTTTTGCTTTTGTTTCACGATGGAGATCTTAAAGCCTAATTTCTCTTCACTACTGAACCCAGTGTTTGTGCAGCACCTACCACAAAAGGGGCCCTCATCTAGTACAACAGTCACCACCACCACAGCAGCTACCACCACCACAGCAACAACAGTGTGTCCCCATGTGACCTAGCAACCACTTGTATAGTTTGAATTTTTGTAATTTTCACTGAATTTCTTTCTTTAGATTCAATAGAAAAAGTGCCTGAGCAATGATGTGGCTGATATCAAGGATAATTACATTGTGAGATTAAAGGCATTTTGATTTTTTTTTCATTGTGATCGTACATATACTATGTTCTGCTGCCTGTGTGGTTCTCACCTATGTATCCTGTCTACTGTTAAAATATTTTTGACGTGAACAATTATCGATTTAATGGATATTATTAATTTCTTGTTTTCAGCACAATTGAAGATATTTTAATTAAATCACTCGCATATGCATTGATTGATGGCAGGAAGGTTAAGAGAATTTTTGCAGTGGTAGAAAGAACAGAAAAATATAGAGGGGAGCAAGGGGGGAATAGAGATAACGAACACCCCAACACATGTGGGAAATAAGCTCCAGGGCATCCCTGCCTGGGCACTTCACCATGATTTTTTGAGATTTTGCAAAGAGATAGCAGCCTGCCAAATCCTAAATTATTACACTTTATCATTATTTATTTTTCTTTTTATGTGCCCAAATCATGACACAAGCATGACTGAGAGACACTCAGTGTGTGTATATGTACACATACAAATTATTAATAGGATTATGCATAGTTGCATCATAGTAGTACCGGAGCTACAGATAAATTAACATTTCTTCACCGACATTCTCCAGGTCAACAGTCTTAAGTCTATAACTTACTGAAACTAGGAAATCTAAAGTGTTGGCTGAAGGAGGCCTGTGACAAGGCCAGGAACTAAGCTCAGATTTCTGGAGGTTTACTCAAGTGCTCTGAAGGTGACACTATTCAAGTGAAAGAATAAAGTTAAAAAGGAGAGAAGGGTTAAGATATAATGCTGTGTGAACTCAATGAGCTAAAGTGAAGGCCACAGGGCTCAAGACTTCAAGAAATTTAAGACACCAAGGGATTTAGCCTTTAGACTTTGTAAGTTTTTTCATTAAAACTTCCTAAGTTTTTTCTAAGGTTCATCATCCATAGCACTAACTAGAATGATTTCTTGCAATTAATAGAGCAGATGCAATGTGGAAGATCCACAGCTGCTGTCAATTGTCATAGTTTCATACGACTTTGGTGGAGTCAGGCCAACATGCATCAGCTGAGGATATGTCCTCCACTGTGCTCATGCATTTGTTTCTCATATGTTAAAAGCTAACCAGCACTTCTAGGCTAGAGAAGAAATTTAATTCTGGATGAGGAAAAGTACAATTTCTTGCTTTCCAATGCGATGGGAAGATTCTGCCAGAGCTCAACTTAAATCTAAAACCTGTGGATTTGATTTTGATCCTGACAAAGAGACTATGTCATGTTGTAAATTTGTACAAGTTCAGCCCTTAAAATGAGGATGATAATACTTCTCTGTGTCACTGAGGTACTGGAAATCTATGTAGTTTTAAGGCACATAGTTGTTAAGAAAACAGGGATAATACTAACACCTGGACAAGCTCTCCAGTGGCAGTATTTTTACAAATATAAAGTTCTACACACAGAAAATAAAACAGTAATTCAGACACCAGAGCACAAAAAAAAACCCAAATAAACTTGGGAATGTAATGAAAAATGGCCAGCACGTGCATGCATCTTCCTTGTCCCCCTCACAGTCCCCAAGATCTTTGTAACATACTACGCAAATACACTCCTCAGTTGTCAGCCCTTCATACACTGGAAGCCTCCTGTGGTATTTCAAGTTGGAACAATATTGTGTGGTTGAGTAAAATTTCAAAACTCGTAAGAACTCATTCAAAACTCATTTTTGTACCATTATATGAAAGAATGTACCTCTGAGGAATATAGCAAGATCTAATCCCCTATATTGAGTATAATTTAAAACTATTGTTACGCTTACCTGAACTTTTCAGGGTTTTAGGCATATCTGGTGTTCCAGATTACTGCTTATTGAGGGAGTCCACTGCTGAAGTTTCTGAAATAAAGATGAGAAACATCCCCTATTTGCTGAACATCCTTGCTTTTCCTTACATCTGTCCTTATTCTGGTATCTTATCTCAGGGAAAAGAAAACAACATGTTTTCAAGGCAGCTATACTTTTCATTTAATTAAGATATTGATTTAAATACAATGAAACTGTGTCTTGTTTTTGAGAAAAGGCTTTAACAGCAATCTTGATGGAAGAAAGAAATTAAAACATGTCTGTCTGTCTGTCTGTCTTCCTTTCTCCCTTTCTTCCTTCCAAATAGCACAGGCCAAATAGAGTTTATCTGCTGCCTAAGGCCAGGTCACCTCTATTGAAGGTGAAAGTATTTGAAACACCTGGCTAGTTTTCGTACTAATCTCTTCCATTAATTCATCCAACCAAGCATTTTCAATATATTGCTTTGCACAACTACTTCCCTTTCACCAAGCAGCCAGATTGAAATAGAATATTATTATATTTACTGAAATGGAATTAAAATGTGGTGCAAAACTCATCTAAGCCTAATTTGATAATTCTTCATTAGCAGTTAGAAACTAATTCCACAAACAATGGCCAATTAATTAATTTCTATGCTACTGCTGTGAAGCTGTACTGTCTTGTTACAGAAAGTGAAGACTGGCACAGAAGAATTTAAGCTCAAAGCCTTGATGGCAGGGCAGGAATCTATTAAGGCACTCCTAGTTCCCCCTCATTTCCACCTCAGGCCCTTAAATTAGTGACCGAAACAGAAGATGTTCTGTTTTCCTCACCCACATAAATTATTTGATTTTGTCTTTGCTATTGAGAATACTGTACCCATAATTTTCAAAGGCAAGGGACCAAAGCTGTGTGAATTAATGCTTCTGCCACATTTTCTTTCTAATTTGCGTTGTATTGTCTAACGAATCCACATACAAAGGAAAGCATAAGTCTCCCCAGAGATCTAACCACACAACAGTCAAAAGCTAATCGATGCAGTTGCCAGCATATACTTATACTGTATTCACAAATCTCTATGTATATAGTTACCTTTTACTGTATCCATTGACTAAAGCTTGTACACAGCAAAGCAAAATATAGAAGAGTCATTGTGGTCTTTTGGCTCATTCAGAAAGCACTTTCCACACTTCAGTGTAGAAGAAGGTTAATAAAATTGTGAAAGAAATGCACAGACAGGTCAGCAGAGGTGTCACCATGACAATAAGATAAGGTGGAACAAGTAGTTTGCAGTGCTAGTCTTTGAGCTCCATGGCCATCTTCCTAAATACCAGCTACAGCTGTCCCTGGGAGAGTTAGATCAAGAAATGCCCTGATAGTGAAGACAAGAATCTTGATTTTTAAGAAGCTGTGAGAAAAGAAGAAAACAAGTGGCAACATGGTCCAAAAGCAACAGGAAAGACACAAATAGCAACACTCTGCCCCTTATGCCAGGGTGACTTTGTGAGTACAGTGGCAGAGAAAAGAAAGATAGCTGGTTAACATGGTTGTCCTGATTGACAAGTTTTAATGGTGTAGCCAAATCTTTAAAAACATCTGAGACCAAAACAATTAAGGATATGCTGGACTTCAGGTGCTCAGAAATTACTTTTGTCGTAAAGCTGTCAATGTTTTGCCAAAGACAATGTTAGTTCAAACGATCGCCATCTTTGAAATGACCTCAGCAGTGTTACGGCAGCTGTACACCCAGCAGAGAGAAATGATTTGCAGTGAAACGCAGTCAGGATAAGCTCGCAACCCTCAAGGGGTTGGTTATAATCCACAGTGTGCAGTTTTGCAGTGTAAGCAGTACAGGACAGACCTTTTCAGTCTGTTCTTGCTGTTGTGCTCACTCAGAACTCCCGGGGTTCCCTGGCAATAGTAGATACATTTGTTCTCAATATAGGTAGCCCATATACATGTAGCTCTATGGAATATTCCCAGCAGTAATGACTAGTTTCCCAGGAAGGGTTTGTGGAATCACATGCGAGCTTGACTTCAGCTGAATTATTCATGCATCGAAAGCGAAACACATGCAGAACTGTGTTTGCAAGAACTGAGCCCAAGTGAGTATCTCTATGTAGAGAAAAAGGCTTTATTTGCAGCTAACCTATTTCTATATTATAGGATACACACTTCACAGCAAGGACCAGTGTCACTTTTTAATTTGGCCAAAATAAAAACTCTTCTATACACTTTATTATGAGAGGAAGCATAGCTATTTTGTGGAAGGATGCTATTATTTCACATTATACCAGCAGAAAACTGGAAAACATTTGAGGAAGTGATTTTCACAGGAGGTATTAGTGTCTTTTCTCATTGCTAAAAAGTTCTAGATTTTCTTGTTGCCACAACTCTTCTCCCACTCCAAACTGCTTTTTAAACATATGCTTTTTCAGTTCTATGTTTACCAGATAATAAACAAGTGTTGAAATATTTGCACTAAAATTAAAATTTCCAAATGATGATGGGTCCTTGCTTATAAGAAAAGAAGAATGCTAAAATAGTGAGTGCAAAATCAAAGCAAAAATGTGTGCATTTTGGTGTATCCTAGTACACCTGCAAAAACTGCACATACATGGAAAAAAAATATTTACAGAGCCACAGCCAATCTCAGCTGAGTGCCCATCTTCTCATTAATTTATGAGCTGGCAATCCAGAGACTGTTTACATACTTCTCTGTTGGTCTGCTTCCTTTGGGGTAACAAGGAGAAGAAAACTTAAAGCTAGAAACCAAAACAAGAACATAAGAAATATTTCTACTTGACTGCATCAGACCTTTCAGCCTGTCACCACAGGTGGATGTGGAAAAGGTGGCAGGAGCAATGAAAAGATTCCCCTTGCTTGGCAAGATATCATATCACCAAATTCAAGAACTACGCAAAAAGAAATCAGGAGATCTATTTCTAGCCTGAAAAGTAAACAAGTCTCAGTCCCAGGGAATGTGCCCTTGTGCCTTTCATGTTCTTTTGTCATATGAGAGTGATGTATTCAGTGTGTCGGTAATGCTGTTACTACCCCCACTCCCTACCATCTCTCTGTTTTCCACACTCAGAACGACTTCCAAAATGCACTCTGGTCCTGCCTTTAAGCATGGCTTACTTCAGCTGTAGCCTTCACTCCCCTGAAGAGCCACTGTTCACCATCCTTCATGTAATGAGAGGTAATTTAATGGAAGCACCAGGGAGTTTTCTCTCTGGTTGATTTATTCTCACGCCTCCTCAGAACACTAAAAAATAGCTGACAAAGTTCAACTATTTCCTATTTTTGCACTTGCTCAGTCATTTCCCTTTGTGCCAAAATCAACATTATGGATAGATAACAAATTTTGCTTATATTTCTGTTGGCTTTCTCCAAATCTGTCTGTAGTCACTTCAGACTCTCTGCAGAGTTAATCACTTCCTTAACGAAGTCATTTCATTATACTGGATTTGATTCTCACCACAGTAAAATCCTGTTAAAATTCTGATTATTTTATTTAGTGTCAACATTAGCACAAAAAAGGAGCATTTGCGTTTAAGATGGATGACCAAGAAGAAAAATAAGAAAGCTGCTTTCCATTAATTTTGTCATGCTTGGCACATTGCACAGCTGTGACTCTCCAGATTTATAGGTTAAGTTCTATTGTCTTAAAAAATACTTGAAAAATCATATCTTTTTTTTTCACATTTATTTTAGGCTGTACTACATTTAAATATTACCAGATTCTATAGAAAAATAAATCCTCAAAAGAACTTCTGATGCTTGGTCATAGAAGAGAGAGAAAGGAAAAGAGACAGCCCTAACAGTTTCCTGGGTGTTCAAGATTGAAGTTTAGGTTTCTCATTGGAATTAGACAGACAGCTCTGCACACTGGGCTGTCATCTGCTCTGTAACTGCAGTTCATCTTCACTAGAAACTCCATTCTGTATCTACAACACCTTCCTAACAAAATTATAACTGAAAGTAGTGAAAGTCTGCAAACAGCTGTGATTACAACAAATTAATTTCTCAAGTTATTTCTTCATCAGAAAGCAAAGCATCTCTATTTGTTAACTTTTAAAAAATGTATATGATTTCTAGATAATACACCAAAATGAAATTTTTTAATGGTTGGACTCGATGATCTTATAGGTCCTTTCCAGCCATAGCAATTCTGTGTGATTCTGTGAAATACAGTGACTGCACCATTAATATTTCTCCTTGAGTATTCCAGGTTCCAAATATTACAGCACACAGGAGATAGATCATAACTCACATCTTTATCTTTTTGGTATGCCAATGGGCCATGCTGACAGACCTGGCTTTAATCCAACTCATCTAAGTCTACCATTCTTATCTGAGTTACTATTGACCATGAGACAAAGTTCACGATTCTGTATTTTTAGAAAAAAGGCTTTTAAAAGTACAAGATATTTTGAGAAGCAAACTGTGTCATGAAAGGTAGATGGTGCACAAGTGTTTCAGAGGGTGCTCCAGATGGAGGGGAAGAGAATACAATTCTGGCTTACAAGGA
This sequence comes from Eurystomus gularis, assembly GCA_013400335.1. Taxonomy (NCBI): domain Eukaryota; kingdom Metazoa; phylum Chordata; class Aves; order Coraciiformes; family Coraciidae; genus Eurystomus; species Eurystomus gularis. The sequence continues at coordinate 81,149 of VZZY01007655.1, read as the reverse complement.
CCAGAGTGACCACAAACCCAACAAATTTACAAGCTACTGAAGTGGTCCAGATCATTCTGAAGCTCCAGATATTTGCAAGGTAGATAATTTGCTCTGGGTTAACTTTACAAGCTACTGAAGTGGTCCAGATCATTCTGAAGCTCCAGATATTTGCAAGGTAGATAATTTGCTCTGGGTTAACTTTATGCAAGTGTTTCTTATTGGTTAGGAGAAGCTAGGTGATCTTCACATAGAGCTTTGCATACCTACCTCAGTAGCAGCAGCTGTGGGTTGGCGCAGGAAGAGCTAGCCAAATATCAGAAAGAACTGTGATGTCTTCTGCACTACTGCAGAAAACAAGACACTGTGCAATAAGTTTCTCTGACAATCTGAAAGACAAACACAGGTTCATGGCAAAAAGAGAATTGCTGAACTAAGCCCAGAGCTCTCCTCATACTCTGATTTTGTAAGTACACAGGTGAGCAAGGATTAAATGTTTAGGACACCCATGATGTCTGCTCAGGAATTGTTGTCACCTGTTTTTATTGAACAACAATGCTTCATTTGTCAAATGTAATTTCAACACATAAAAAGCCTTTTGTTCCTCTGCTGTTACTTCTTAAGGTCTCTTACCTCACACTTTCTGCAAAGTCAGCAGTGACATCTTTGGATCCTTTCCTCAACCCATTTTCTGGCCTTCCTGAAGAATACCCCCACCTGAGGCTGTCAAAGTTTTCTGACATCCCAAAAGCACTGCATACTGCCTTTTTCTAGAAGGCCTTGGAAAATCTCCGTTTTCTACCTAACTCTCAAATACAAATTCCTATCAGTATTGTCATACCATGCTTCTTTTTGTAATGCATACTTTTATCCCTAGTCCCCAACTTGTTGGTTTTGCCTACTTTTTAAACTTCTCGATTTTATGTTAGGTTTGGTTGGATCTTTGGTTTGGATCTTGAACAGTTTCGAAGTCACAGATGATGTTTAGCAAGATAGAAATAATAGTCTGTATTTTTATTGTATTATTATCAGAAGAGTGCACACAAAAGGTCAAAGTTTATTGCCCTGCATCTTAGCTCAATTCTTCAGCTGCCATAGGTTTGCAGAAGCCAGAATCAGTCTCACCCAAGGACATGGTAGAATGGTTCACACCAAGTTCCAGACAGGACTCCATCCTGGGGCAGAGAAGTGCCTTTCTCTGAATATTTCAGCACTTCCTCTTCTGTCTGGAACTTCTAAAGCATCATAAAGAAGGAATGTGGTAGTGGCTATGAAAGCTGACTGAAGCTTTTTACCTAAAAATGTCTTGATGTGTCAGTGCTAGCTATATTTGGTACTTTCCTTAAGGCCTGGTTTATTTGAAGGTGTGTCTATATGACACCTCAGAAACTGGAAACTATGACACCTCAGAAACTGGAAACTAATTTTTATTTAAAATCTTCTGGGGAAAAAAGGTCAAAAAGTGTTGGCCAAATGAACATCTAAGGCTCAGAAGACAATTAAAATCTCCCTTCCAATTTTTTTTTTTATAATGAAGTCATTTGTTTTTTCAAGTGACCACAGTTTTTGAGGACTGATGCACAAAGGCTGTATGTTTTGAGCTGGCAACGGTATACTCAATAAGTAAAAGTTTTACATATGCAGTAATGTGTAGTAGGCCTCCATACTGCCATGGCCCAAGTAAACCAATGCACTTTGGCATTAGAATGGGAAATATTTACATACGTATCAAAACTCCAACAACAACCAACTATGCATGCTTATCTGGATATATTTATTTTCTATAAGACAGATGCCTACATACTAAGTAATGGATGCTTAGTTTATATTTCTAATGGAGAAATATTATTGTTGCATTAGGAAATCCCAGAATGTTGGGAAAAAACAATGTAGAAATATCTGTACGTCGACCCTATTCTGAAATTCTTTTTGCAGCCATAATTGGCCATTGTTAGAGGCAGGACACTAAGCTAGTTGGACATTTGATTTTATACAATTTTTTCATTCTTATATCCTTAAATAAAATTACACTTTCTATAGAAGAAAACTTCTCACGAACAAATCAAGTTGCAAGAATTAAGTCATATAGTGAGCACTGAAACAAATTGAGCCCTTATAGGAGGTGCTTGCAGGATACACAGTGCAAAAGTATCACTGGTTATGCATGGACACACCAGTAGAGCAACATATCAGAACGACTTTGATCTACAGAATTCAAATCCTTTTTTAGTTAAAGAATGCTTTTTGCGTATCTATACACCATAATACATCTAAAGCTTCCTTTGCTCTTCACCACTTGAGCAGTATAGCACAGAGTATTTAGGTCACATTCTGAGAATGCTTACAGCTGTGTCAGATTTTTGTTTTCTGAGAATGTTAAAAGGAAAATAAATGAGATTATATGAGGATGAATATCTGTTATTTCCAGTTCTTTGGGGCATTCATGACTTATTTCAGGAAACAAAGAAATAACTTTTTTTGTGTAAGTGTGGATTATTGGACCACTTCACATGTTGGTCTGCTGGCACTTCATAAACTATTTCAGTAACATTATGAAGCTTAGCACGATAGCTCCCTGACCTTTCTTTGAAGAATATTTGCAGGGATTAATAAATAATGCACACAAAAAAGCTTGTAATGATGGTACTTGTGGCAAATACTACAGGGCAAAGCGGAAGGACATAGTCTTGTTTCACCCTTTGGTTGCATATTCCTCTAGAAGCCAGCTCAAGTGAGGTCATGCAATCTGCTGACCAGCTGGCATTCCCACATCAAGTTTCTTTCAAAAAGTATCATTTAGACTCACACCAGCTGCTGCTGTCATTGCTCTTTTACAGTCATCTCAAATCTGCTTCCAAAGCAAAACATCATTCAAAAATACTTGATTTTTATTGAAGTATAGAATTGTTCAACAAATACATTCATAAATTCAGAGGTAGAATTTCAGAACTTCAAACACTAAGCAATAGCTAAGAACTTTTAAATACCATTACCAACAATGCTGTTTCATACTTGTTGAATTACTGGAAGACATTGTTAAGGAGTGTAATGTCTGCTACTGGGATTATGTGAAGGTTTATTTTGTGTCTAAATTTAAACAAGTACATTCATCTGCACTGTCTCTTCAGTTTTAAAAATTCTGTTAAAGAATAGCCTCCCTCTTGCAAATGGAACTCTTCTATTTTACATATAACTTTTACAGTCTTCACTCACACAATGATGCTAGTAGCATAAAACTGAAAATGTACTCCAATATACAAGGAGGGGAGAGTTTGCACCCGGTTCATCTCATCAGTGCTACTTCATAATGTCCTGATAACTATAAAAATACATTTTTCTGTCTCTAGACATCAATACTTCAGGATGTTTCCTAGTATAATGTCATATTAGTATCAAAGTCAAGTATACACATTTTGCGTATAAAAGAGGTACCTTTTCAATGACTACCAAATGTCAAAGAGAAAAGGTGTAGCTGATGGTTCTCATGAGGATAACAAATGCACTTCCATAAATCACTGACTGTGACTAATCTGATATTTGTAAGGAGTCTACCACTTTGATTACGTATAACTTTGTGTGGAAAGCACAAAGCAATAGCACTTAACAGTGATATTTATGGTAGCATAGTGCAGACTTAAAAATTATCTTAATTACTGTTGAAATTAGTCAGCTGCCAAAGATTTCACTTTGATGTAATTATGCTGTATTCGGGTTTTGTATTTACTTTTGTATACATTTATATCAAGTCAGTGATTAATCAGCAACAGACTACTGAGACAATATTTGCATGTTGTATCCATACAGTAGGTGCAGGATAAAAGAGAGAGAAATGCACTGAGAAATAGAATTCAGACCCGGATTAACATTAAGCTTCAGATCTCAACTCAAGTTCAGACTTTTGCTGGAAGCTAAGATTTGAGTAGAGTGTAATATCTTACCCAGGAGTACCAAAAACCTCACAGGCTGTCTTGGTGTTGGGTTGGAAGGGACCGCTAAAGGCCATCTAGTCCAACCCCCCTACAATAAGCAGGGACATCTCTAACTAGGTCAGGTTGCTCAGAGCCCTATCAAGCCTGACTGAATGTCTCCAGGGATGGGGCCTCCACCACCTCTCTGGGCAACCTGTTCCAGTGATCTACCACCCTTGTATTAAAGAACTTTTTCCTAATGTGAAACCTAAATCTACCCTTTTCTAGCTTAAAACCATTACCCCTTGTCCTATCACTACAAACTTTTCTGAACAGTTCTTCCTCTGTCTTCTTATAGGCCCCTTTCAGGTATTGGAAGGTCATTAGAAGGTACCCCTGGAGCCTTCTCTTCTCCAGGCTGAAAAACCCCAGCTCTCTCAGCCTGTCTTCATAGGAGAGGTGCTCCAGTCCTCTGATGATTTTCATGGCCTTTCTCTGCACATGCTCCGACAGGTCCATGTCCTTCTTGTGCTGGGGTCTCCAGAGCTGGATGCAGTATTCCAGGTGAGGCCTCACCAGGGCACAGTAGAGGGGCAGAACCACTTCTCTCGATCTGCTGGCCCCATTTCTTTTGATGCAGCCCAGGGTGTGATCGGCCTTCTGGGCTGACACTGTACATTGGTGGCTCATGTCCAGCTTTTCATCCACTAGTACCCCCAAGTCCCTTTTCACAGGGCTGCTCTCTAGCACGTCTTCTCCCAGCCTATATTGATACCACTGGTTGCCTTAGCTGAGGTGCAGGACCCTGCGGTTGGCCTTGTTGAACCTCATGAGGTTCGCCTGGGCCATCTCTCCAGCTTGTCCAGGTCCCTCTGGATGGCATCCTGTTCCACAACTGCAAAAGCCTCACAAGCTCCTAATATTTTGACTTTCTTGATCTATCACACCTCTAATTCATATAAACCAACATCACACTGTAAAATAATGAGTTACATAAATGTACATTAGTCTGGAAAACTGTACCACTTTTAAGTTTTGTATTCTGTCAGAAACAAACACAAAAGCAGGTTGGATCTGAACTAATCAAATAGAACCAAGATGCCATTCTGCCCCTTTTCCCTGCCTTGAAAATGCCTTCTTCCAAATTCTGCTTGAGCATCCTGACCTTCAGAAAGTTGCTGAAATACAGAAGCTGAGGTTACAAGAACATCCTCTTTTGCATCTTAGCACAGCCCTCAGAAGCTGCCATCACTTTTCCACTTTCAACTGAAAACACTGGCTTTTTCCTTGCCTCTCTCTCCCTCTGGAATATTTTAATTCTGTAACTATGTTATTTAACTTGGAAAAGTCCTTGCTTGGGGCAGTACGTGGAATGAAAGACATCATAGAACTTAACATTCTATACTATTGCCTCATACTTCTCTGAATAGATAATATCGTTGACACAAATGGCTGAACAAAAAAGAATTCATGAGAACTGAGGATGTGTGGGCACTGAAATATTTCAAGAATTGAATAATGCTTTCCTTTCTCTGTTTAGTCTGACAGATGACAACGTGTCTTGAACACTTCAGAACTGAATGATGAACGAGATGAAGAAGCCATTTGAGAAACACATTTCTTATTCTAAATACTTCACCTTGCCTTTCAAGGGTGTGCCAAAGTTGGTCATAGTGTTTCTTTCACTTATGACAATGTATAATCCACAGAAATAGTACTAGTCACAATTCAGTCCCATCCTCCCTCCCGTGGGAATAATGACTGCAAATTTAAAGTAGTCTTTGGGAACAGTGATCTTCAGGAAAAGTTGTTTTATTGTAACTTCTAATTGTGAAGTCAACAATATTTGTAATTGGAGAAGCCTGTGGTTTTTCTTAGGATGGAGAAATCTTTAGTGTTTCCAGTAGCCAAAAATCTTCAGACTTCTAGGAAATGTCCAGACTTCTTTAACTGTGCGAACTACAGCCAGAATATGAAACTCCTTGAGTGAAGCCAGCAAGACTGCTCACAACAGAGAACAGCTTACCAGTGTAAGTTGCTCAGAGCTGGTCTCTTAATTTTGTAGAAGTTCAGTAAATAAGAAGATAAACATTTTATTTCTATTTATTTATTGAAGTCCTTGTCCCCTCCAGTGCAGACCATGGTCTCCTTACAAGTGAGCAGTGGAATGTGCCTGGTCCCCTCTGCACACATGGCCTGGGAACTTAGTGGCTGCCTGCAAAACACTGTACACCAGCTGTCCTGCATGGACAGCCTGCAAGGTGAGCCAAGGGCAGAAGGTGTGGGTCTTGTCCTCACTTATTGAAGATACACAGAGCAGCAGCTAAAATGAAACACAAAAATGGGAGTTTACCTGATGAAGGTGCAGCAACAATGGCTGGAGAACAATCACTGGTGGAGGTTCTAGGTTAAGATTAGACCTCTATCCTCTCTTACCCAAATAGCAGCGTGGTTTATGTCTTTTTTAGCATTACCGTTCTATCTAAAGATAACACATTACACTCTAACAATCACATATGCAATGATGTGTGCAAACTCACAAAGATCTACCTAGAATGAAGGACTTTGGATTAGTGAAAATGTCATATTTTGCAAATAGAATAATTTGCCTGAGATACACTGAAACCAACATCGTTTTAGGATTCTCACAAGCTTAAGAGTCAAAAAAAAATGTGTTTGGTAAACATTTTTTCTGTGCTGCCTCTAGGAGCATCTTCCCTGAGCTTGAAGCTGCTGAATGAAATTGATATTTCAAGCAATGCCATCACTGGGATGCTCTAAAGTCTGATAGTCCAGAAACCTCTTTCAGGGATGCCTCATGAGAGGGAATCTGGAAGTCATGGGTATCCTACCAGAGACAGTAGTCCCAAGGTCCTCTGGCTATCTGAAATCAAGGACTTTCCGAATTATTATGGTCAATTTTAATGAAAATTCACTGTAGTACAGGAAAATTTGAAGATTAAGGAAAGATAAATGTCTGAAAAATTATGTGAATTTCAATTTAAGACCAAATATGTTTTGTCCTTGATAGGTCATTTACTAAGAACTTTTAGCAGTTCTTCCACATCAAAAATGTTACGGAAGCCATAAATACTACAAGTTATTTTAAGAATCCACGTTCAGTTTGGCTAAGACTAATTTCCTAACACCCTACAATATATCTCAAGGATGTATCTATTTCAAGGTATCATTTTTTATAAAACCAGCAGCACTGTTTGCAAAAGTTATGTGGAAAGGCAGATCACATTGCTTGAGGTATGTCTTGCAAAACCAGCTGCTTTTCCTTTGCAGTGCAGCGTGCAACAGGGACTGAGCGAGTCAAGTTATAGAAATTTTCCTTTCTTATAAAATTGAAGCTTGACATGGAAAATTATCACATGAACAAAAGAGAGCTTAGAGCTTAGTAGAAAGATTTCAAAGAACTGCCTATCCTATTCCTGAAGACAAGTGACTAAATCAAAAACAATACAAACATATTTTCTTATGATCCAATTTGTCATTATTTTAAATCGCTTAAAAATGCATAGGTGAATTCTACTTTTAAACAAAGAAATCTCTAAAAACTTTAGACACAATATTTTAGACACTGTTGTAGTGACTTGCTACGTATGACTATACTTTGTTTTAGTATGACCATGCACTTTGCTGACACTTTAAAAGCACTGATTACAATCATTATGTCTGATATTTCAGTAGCATTGACAGATTTTTTGAGAAATACAACACTTTTAAGAGACAATTTGTCCCTAGGAAGGAATTTTTTTCATTAAGGCAGGGGCTTAAAAAATAGCAAATCTAACAGCTTTTTTTACTGTCCCGTCCCCTGGCTCCACAACAAGGAGCCATGAAGACACTCTGCCGTGGGACAGGGGACTCCATGCCTATAGCTTGTGCTTGAGTGGTGGCACAGGCCTGCGCTGCAGATCCCAAAAGCCTTTTCCAATACTTCCAGGGCTGCAGATCTCAGCTCCACAGAAGGGGCCCAAGAGTCCTTCCAACAAGGCAGTGAAGTCCAGTCAGGCTGCAGACCTGGAGTGCACAGCTCTACCCTGGAAAACCTCCTGCGGCTACCTAGGCCAGAGCTGCAGATGCTGTCTGGCAGCATTACATCTGGCCCGGTTCAGAATCCAGGTCAGGTTCAAATTCTCTGAGAATTTGTTAAGTCTGAGACATTTTGGACAGAACATTCAAAACTCAACAAAAAAGCATTTTAAAATTAAATTCTTTCACTGTGCAATGCACAACAAATACTAACTGCGAGTTAGCTCATTATGTAAACAGCAAAGGGTTGAGTTTTGGCTGCTTTCAGTACCTCAAGTTTACTGCTCTTTCTAACCAGAGTATTAATCTCTAGTGTAGTGCTAATTGGGCTTCTTCTTTATCTTGATAATTAGGTGTTATCATATTATCTGAATTTTTTTTTTTTTACAGTCCCTAATTCCCACAAAAGCCCCTGACACAGGAAAATAATTATCCCCATTTTGAAGTGAAAGTATAAAACACTAGCCATAACTTATATGGTTGGTACAGGGTATCTGTGGATGCATCAGAGCATTAACCTGATTTCTGAAGTCTACATTCCTATCAGCTACACTAACCTTAAAACCTGTTTCCATCTTTTTTCCCCTTACTGCAGCAGTGCAGTCTCAATGCCACATTTTCGTCTTTCAGCTGCATGTATTTAATTATGAGTCACTATCCCAAAAGAAGAACAAAGCAATTATGCTTCCATGTGAATTTGCAGAATGTTTATCTTGTTATAGATACATGAATGAAAATAATGTATGAGCATATAAATAGAAAATAAAGGCTTTATTGTGGCTTCTTTGAAAGTCTGGAATGCATCTCACAAGACAAAAAGGAAACCAAAAAAAGATCTTATTCCAGCTGATAAATGTTTGTTCTCTCAAATTTTTAATCCATGGCAGAGAAGTATCCCACGGCCCACAGCCCACCACCAGTAGCTAAATGGATTAGCTCGATTTTATTTTAGGTATAAGAATATTCAAAAAAACTAATCCAAAACCAAGGTATAAAGGTATTCAATTAATCAGCATGTAAATGAAAATAGCTAATATTTATGAGTGTTAAATGATGAATTACTCTGAGAATTAACATGATCCTGAATATTATTTTACCAGAAATATAACAGCTTTTTCATTTCTGTTAACTGACTATGGATTTTGAAATAAGATCACTTCCTATGGAGCTGCTTTTGAGGGTCATAAAAATACAAACTACATTCTCAAACCACTTTCTCTTTCCTTGCATTACACAATGTTTCTCCAGCAGATGAAGAGTCCCCTCAAAGGACTTTCCAGACCTGTTTTCTATGATTGTGGCTTCAGTTATCCAGTATGCCAGGTAAGCAGTATTTCCAAAACCAGGAAGAACTACTTATTCTTAGTTTGAGAGCAGAGGTAAGGAAGACTTCTAGAAAAGAAAAAAAAACAAAGTACTGAACCAATGCTGGAGTGTTTCCTAGTAGGACACAGAGGGCCTACGATAGCTTTGTAGATACTTGCACTTTAGTGTTTCAATACAAGTTTAATTCCTTACTCTATTCTCCCAGGGCCCAGGGGAAATAAGCACATAGTTGCCACATGTGTAGGGTGGGGGATTTTATGGAACTTTAGTACCACCCCTCCTCAGTGACCCTTACTGCTCTGCTTGCCTGTACTGTAGATAGGACATTCAGCAGCAGAACCTTTTGTTCTAGGAGAGGAAGGGCTACAGCAAGCCCTAATCCTCTGTTTGTGGCATCACAACAGTAACCACAGCAACTAAATGTGATGTGATACAGAAAGGAATGTGACTTCAAGTGCCAGCAACTGATGAATGACTGAGGAGCAAAAATCCTGTTGTCATACAGATACCTCCAGCAATGGCATACGTATGAGGCAAAGTAAATACACAAGTCTGAAATACACACAGAAAAAGGCTGTTTTCTGGAAAGTGTCATTTCTATCTCAAGATACACTTTAGTCACCATAACAAAACACTCTGAGGCATGGAGCAAGCCAAAGATGGCAACAGAGTGCCCAGAGCACCATTGTCCGTCACTAGCTCTTTATTTAAAAGAGCAGCAAGAAATACAAGTAACTGCACAAATTTTCTGCATTTTTCATTGTGTTTTCAGAGTTTGCATATTATCTGTATTCAATAAACAATACAGATGAGAAAACCAAGGATAAACCCAAAGTGCAGTAAACTGCTTAGAAGTTGGCCCTGGGACTTTGGATTCAGAAAAGTTCTTTTCCCAGACCCACCTCAGATTTGCCTTAATAGTACGACAAAGATCTTTTTGTTGTGTCTCTACAATACCTAGCACAATGGGGCCCTGATCTATGACTGGAGCCTCTAGGCATTGCCACAGTACAAACAAATAACAATAGCTAGCAGCCAAAGACATTGCTGGGTATTGCTTAGTAGGCAAGCAAGCTTCTTATAGAAGTGTGTGTTCTGAGCATTTATTCAGTTCACACAGTCTGGGGTTTCAGAACATTCTTTGTTGAAAAAAGCAACTGTTGGAAATATCCCCTTGACTCTGAATCAGTGCCAAGAAGGTGGAAGATATTAGAGCCACGTCTCCTTGCCTATTACAGCACCAAAACTGTCTTCAAGGATTTTGGTGCGTGTTTGACCAATAGCGTCATAGCAATTATGTAAAAAACCCATGCTTTGTGCAAACACATAGTATGAAATCTTTGCACAATATGTCTACCTATTTATGTGGTGTATAAATAGACAGGACTGAAAGAACAATCTGCTGGTTCAGGCATTGGGCTGGTACACTGAAACTTGCACTGATTCCTGGCTCTGGCACAGATAATTGCATGCCCTTTGGCAATTCACTTCACATATCTTTCTTTTCCTCCTTAAAATAAAAGGAAAACAAAAATACTTTTCCTACCTCACAGACATGAAGATTTCCAAGCACTGTTAAACATTCAGATGCTGCTGAGATGAGGACAAAATGCTATGTTGAAACCTAGACAAGTCCATCTCCAAACTTCGGGATGAGAACTCAAGATAAGGTTATACAGAAAATAACTCTCAGACTGCATTTCTTCTACTACATTTTTTTTTCTCCTAAATATGGATGGGTCTGTCTTTAAAAGTATTACATTATTTCAGTAATTCCCCAGCTCCATTGATTTTTGCCGTTCTTCAATAGTCAGAAAACCCTGTCCGTTTTAATAAGTACAGATTGTGTGAAAGCTGAGCAATAATCTTGATTTTTTAAAAAATACAGCTGTCTTTCTGTGTCCAGGGCCATGCCCACAGGGGGAATATCCAACTTACTCTCTCCAGGTCATTAAATATATTACACACCAGGCCTAACACAAGACTTTTTAGTTAAATCGCATCAGTAGAGCCCCTTTCTGGAGAGCCTTCGGTGCTGGATGTAAGCCAACACAGACAGGGTAGGGCTACACTCTGGTTCTCACACTTCACTTTTGCCAGTGTTTTTCATATAAAGAAAACTCTGTCTTGACATTAGATTTTACACCATGACTCTTGTTTATTTCTATCCAGAACAAAGTCTACAGACAAAGTCAATATATTTATCAGACTAACTAGCTGGCAAGCTTTCAGGCATATAAGTCATTCTTCAGGCCTCTTTTTTTTTTGCTTTGTCATGTTGTAGACTTCATCTGATTTGGTCATTTCTTACAGGGAAAAAACATATTTCAAGAAATTAATTCCCTGTTGCTGCAGCTGCCATTCACTTGGCCAAAAAAAATGAACATGTGGCAAGCATCACTGCCCTGTGTTAGAACTGGAGAAACACAGAGACACAAGTGGGCCAACCTGCCTAATGCTGCACAAACTCAGCTGTAGAATGGTGTAACAACATTGCTCTAAGCACTATTTTTCACTGTCTAGAGCATTAAATCTATGAGCCTTCCTCATCCGGTTTTCTCATACACCAATAATTTGTTTAAGGCATATGGATAGACACAAAACATTTTTTCCCATCTTACTAAAAGACACCAAAGCAACAATTCTTTTCCCAGCAGTTAGCTGTTTTCCCACTCACCCAGCTGTTCATCCCGTTTCCCACTTTTTCTTTCACAACAGAGTTATCTGACATGATTGATGTCCTTTAGGTATCTTGCCTCTCTCTACAGCTATCTCTGTCCTTTAGGGCCTACAGAGTAGGTATTTGCAGAATGTTTAGGCAGCAGATGGGGAGCCTGGTTATCAGCAGAGAAACACAAAATTACAATGGCAGTGGTAGGAGTGGAGGCTTGCTATGGTTATCCCGTTACATATTGGGGGCTGCCCCACTGGGTGGCAGAAATCTTTAACCCTTCTTTCTTCTGGCAATATTTCTGTCTCTCATACTAGAGAGAGGAGATTAAAAAGTATAGGAAGAAAGCAAGGATCCAACCTGTCTCTTCAACATGGAATTGAAGGGACTTACGTTTTCCATACAGACATAGGAGTAACAATAGCCACACAATGCAGACGTTTGGAGGGTGGATTAGGGTGTAAGAGTACCTTCAGCAGTTTAAAAAAACCACAGCACTAATGTTTTTTTCAAAGTCAGACCCAATTACAACTGTTTACAGAGCCCTTTCTCTCTCTTTCAGAGACTTTGGCTGAATTCCCATCATTTCCGGGACTGGACCCAATTATGCCACTGACCACAGCATTCTGACTGCTTAATGCAATTCCATGGCAAGCACAGGGAACTCCCAGAAACAAAAAAGGGCTTGATTTGCTCCACACTGTACCTGGAAACAGCTCCCAAAGCAACAAGTTATGCCAGATAACTATGCCTCAGAGTAGCCAACTAATTTGTGCAATTCTAGATTAAAACAAAGACTATTCCTTATCTTTTCATTTTGAAAAGCACTTTTTTTTCCAGGTAGAAATTGTTGGCAGAGTTTCCCCTTTGCTGAAATTTCAGAGCTCTGTAATCTTTGTTCTAGTCTTTCCATGAACACAGTTCTAGGAGGCAATTAAAAGGTGACGAGGTGGGGGAAATGGGTGGTAAGGGTGAAGGAGGATATGACAGGTTAAACTTGCAAAGTACTTGTACATATTGCGGAAATGGTCAGTTCTTAGAAAAATCCCATGTTATCCCAGGTCTGACCAGTTTCAGCAAGTGTGCTTACTCACAGTGGCAAACAAAAGTGTTTGAAATGCACTGCAAGAAGATTTATTGACGTATTTAATACCACCATTTTAGTTTGTATCAACACTTGGAGAAATGCTATGGTATTCACTTTTTTCCTTGGCTGCTCTCCTCTTGTACTCAAGAGTGTTATGAGCTTTTCTGTCATTTATAGAGTACCATAAGTTATTAACAACCAAGGAAAAAAATACAGGACAGAATAGAATCTCTCCCTTGAAAAAACAGTTGAGAGGCATATGTGAGTACAATGCAGTTCAGAAAGTACAGAGCAAACACAATGGCATGTGACAGCAGTAGAAGGAATGCTCTGTGGAACAGATAGCATTTAAGGAGGGCTTAGTCAGAGCAAACTGAGGTGATATTTGTAAGAAATAGCATTTCTTTCTTTGGCAAACTCTTGAAAAGACGACACTTCAAGAGACTAGGGTTATGAGAAATCCAATCACTGTCTAAAATTATCCAAAGTATGTGCAAACCACCAGGAAAATAATTTTAGCTTTTATGCAATGTATAAGAGCAAAAAGGCCTTCAAGGACATAGGGCAACTGTGGGATTGTTTGATAGCTTTCAAGTCTTCTATTCAGGTTACAGAAATGTCATCACATTAAACATGGATACTTTTCAGATGAGTGAAAACAATGGGCATTTGCCAATTACCCATACCATTGACTTTTTCTCTAAATACTATTTTTCTCAAGTTAACTTTGTGTTTTACCTTACATGGCACTTTTGGGAAGCTGCATTCACCATCAATAATGTAGTCAAGGCTTCATGGTCAACTTTCGCATCTCAAAATCTAGTGCCATCACACAGCTTTGCTTTTTCTCATCTTGAAAGCTGGTCTCACAAGATCAAATAAGAAGATAAAAGCAGACAATATCTTGTCTTCCATCAGTATGTCCCAAGAAAGTTTTAAACCGTAACTGTAGCATGCTTTCTCTTCCACTGTTTCTTCTGGTTCCTAAATCCCATTTTACTCACTCAGCACTCACCTCCTCCTGTTTTCACTCTCTCTCTAGCACTCAGAAGCCAATATCTTACACAGTCTTAGGCCTGGCCATCATAAAAGGATTTAGTCAGCCCAGCCCAGGATTAAGTGCTGAATTTCTTGGAAGACTAGGCCTTGAAGGCCTTGAAGGCCTAGTGCTTAAACAATCATTTTTTTCCAGTGATTTGGAAATCCTCTGAAGGACCCTAATCAAAATAAACACTTAAGTAGATGCCCTACTTAAAACACGTGAGCCTCCTTTGGTGACTAGAACAAAGAAATATATCTGAGAGTATACTTCAAAGTGACACAGGAAAGCTGAAAGACAAGGAAGGAATAAGGTACAAGATTCTGATTCCTAATTGCATGTTAGGAATATTCACCCACTCCCAGTTTCTCAAATTATTTCACTAATAAGCAGTACTGAAAAGATGATGTATACAATAATATTCTAGTGGCTTTCAGACATAGATGGATTAGGCTTCACAAAGCCTGTCATTCTTTAATGAATTCTCACCTTTTTTCAAAGAGAAGCTGTAGTCTGTATAGAGAATAGGGATTGCATTTTTCTCTGGCATAATCTTGAGGATTTTCAGTAGGCACAGGAGTATTGCTGTAATCAACAGTGACAGCAGCACTGTCAGTGGTAATATTACTGGGGTACTGGTATAGCCTAACATACAGTAGTGTTCATCTGGGTGTCACATGGGCTTGTGCACTCTACCATTGCCCATTATGTGGCAAAGTAATTTGTCACATGGAACTGCTTGAGATGGAAAAATATAGATGCCCCTTCTCACAGCTGTAGAGATACTGGATATTTCTCCACTGTACACTTGTTCCTAAATACAAATCAAGTTCTTTATGTTGTAACACTCCCCCTAAGGGCCTGCCTGGCAGTAATAAGTCTTATTTATGTCTGCATTCTCTGTATCTTTATTCCCATTCTTTCCTTTTCTGCTTCTTTCTCCATGTCCACCTTTCCTTTTGTTTCTACTCTTCTTTTTAATCACTCCTTTTTGCTTCAGTTAAAAGCAAAGAAGTACACATCTCCTTTCTTCAAGTTGAGGTTTTGTACACTTCTGATGTTATTAAGACTTTGTCATTACACTTCTCTGTGAGTAAAGGCTCCTATGGCTGAAGCAACATCCATGTGCCCCAGAGCTGCAAGGCTAAGTACTTCAGAAATTTGACAAGGAGTGACTAGCAAAGAGGAGATGCATCTTTCTAACTCAAGGGCAGTGATAGTTAGCTTATAGACCGATACTAGATGCATCAATTCCTTTATATACCCTCTATTTTTTAGACAGTATCATATAATTGTGGATATTTCTATTATATATGGCTGTGTTTAAAGATTTAAAAAATTATTTTATTTTTTAGTTTGGCCTAGGTCACTAGATTTAGGGATGTTTACTCCTATCATTATCTCCTCTTCATTGCCCTAGTGGTGTTTTATCTAGTCTCCCAAGAAGAAACATCATCCAATACCGTGCTACTGCCTGACTGTCTGCCCTCCCTCTCCCTGTAAGTTCTGTAATCCATTTACTTTTTACAGCCAAAATCAGCCACCCATTACAGCTCACTGAAACAGGATATCTCCATGCATTTTATGAAAACCCGACAGCTAGAGAGATAGAAGACACAAGCTAAGGGCTACCTGAAGGAAGTGTTATCCTGTGTGCTTCATAGCTATCAGTTCTGTTTGATGTGCCAGGATGGTGCACAAATCCACATAGCTAGCCATCCCGCATGTAAGCAGGTTAAAAAAGCTAAAAAGACCCTATGTGTCTCATTTAGGTCCCTAAAATTATGTGGGGTAAGCCTGTATGTGCTATTCATTGCATCTTAAAAAAAAAAAAACAACATTTATGGCATGTTTTGACTTTCCTCGTATTGGAAGCTTGTTTCTCTGGCTGCCATAGAGTTCAGCCATTAGTTTGCACCGTGTATATTGCACACATACATAGCACAGAGTATTTGTATCTATGCTTCTGGTGGTTATATTCCTTTCTGTTTGCATTTCTGCTTTTCAGAAGCTTTCATTTATCTGTCAGGGGCTAATTTATGGGGTCAATAAAAGGCAAGCTCTAGGCTTTTCATGGCATTTCAGGTCACAGATATGACAATTCGTATAGAAGACCAGTTCTCACATTAATTCACCTTCAGAAGTGAAACCCTGAGGCAACAAAACACCACAAAACCCACATACTGATTCAACATGAAACAATGGGTCATTTCAGGTTTAAGTGAATATTAAGATATTCTATTTATTCTTCAAACCCTCATACATATGGTGGAACTTGTTTTTCATGTACACTGTAGAATTCATATTGTGTATATTGAAAGACTTTTTTTTTTCTTTCTCCTTTGGTAATGGGGAATTTGTGTTATTTGCACAGTGCAAAACTTGTTCCACAGGTATGTTGTGAAATTTTATTGGGCATTTTACAGTTTGTGACTCATGCCATGTAAATGTTGTTCAGCACAGCTTTGTGTTTTACTAATTTATGAGTACTGCATGAATGTGATTTGTTGTTTGATTTTCCTGGGATGCAAGGATAATATTACTGTTAAAAAAGTCAACACTAACTTATACTTTCCTTTCTGAGGCTGTGAGAGTTTTTAAGACACAAACTGTATCTCTGCGTATTCTTTAGCAGCTAATACAATAGCACTCAAGCCTGGTTGTTTTAGTTGGGTGCTTATGTTATATAAGTTACGGGAAAGATAGTCCCCACTTGCTTGTATCAGAAATTTGTCTTTATTTTTGATACTATCAGTGGAGTCACTTCAGTAATTGTCTGATTACAGTGTGTTTTGAATGGGTAGTGACTGCTGTTTGTGAGTTTGGCAGAGCAAACTGATACACATTGTATCTGACCGAGTGTATAACCCAAGAATATGTATGGACCCAGATACTATCAAATTCAGTAAGGGCTATCAAGGATCTTCAATTAAAGTAAAAGCATCTGTTCCTCTTCGTGAACATTTAAGCCTGTGTTCATTTTCCAAGCATTAAATCTTGCCAGACACCTCCAGGCCTCCCCTACTCCCTTTCTATTCACAAGTGACAAAGTGGCCATACTTAGTAATGAAAATTCAGATAATTTTGTAATTGAGGGTGAAATATGTGTAAGTACAGCAGGAGTTATTAAACTATCAAGAGGAAGTCACTACATGAGTTAAACTGTCTAAATTCTTTACTTGTCTTTGACTGTCTCTATCTCTCTGTGTAAAATACAGTGAGACAGGATGAGACATGATGTATCACCCATCCTTCTTTTCTGCAGTCCCAAGCAAGTCTAAGTTCTCAGCAATTAAAGTTTCTTAGCTCTGTTGAAAAATTGCCGCACTTTCATTAATTTATGCTAAATTATTTCAGTGATCAGATTAACAGCCTTTTCAGTTTCATAGGCAACTGCACCTCTGG
The DNA here is from genome assembly GCA_013400335.1 of Eurystomus gularis. Taxonomy (NCBI): domain Eukaryota; kingdom Metazoa; phylum Chordata; class Aves; order Coraciiformes; family Coraciidae; genus Eurystomus; species Eurystomus gularis. Next base: position 63,693 of record VZZY01007655.1, on the reverse strand, counting down.
TCAAAGTATACCAGCCCTAATATAATTAATGTCTTTATCTCCTTTCTGCTACTTCATTTGAAGTACTGTGCTTGTAATAGAGCCATTTTACCGTGCTCACTCCAGCCACAGCCCATTATAGATCATATCTAGACCTCTTTGCAAATGCAGACTCTTACAACTATTCTTCATGTCTATAACGGCTTTTACGTTTCTTGGTTCCAGCTGGAGCCAAACAGGAGCACCAAAATACTGCAGGAAATGCTTTCTTTGGAGTATATTTAGGCATACACCAAAAACTTAATTTTAGAAGCATCAGGCTGTCTGGAGAAGCAAGCAAGCCTATTGTGGTGTTCTTCACCAAAAATGAGTTTGAATTCCTTTGAGTTTTGTCTGCTGCTGTGCTACTAACAAAAAGTTAATTTACATGGGGAAAAAGTGAAGGTATGTCTAAACTTGCTTCTCTTACAGAAATTAAAGTGTATTTTATCTTACGTAAATCAATTTGCTTATAATAAAACTTCCTGAACAAAGTTCAGAGAAGGTCCAAAGAGCAGGCAGAAGAGACATCTCTTCTGTGGCATCCTGGTATCTCCATTGCATTAGAACCACAGTAGGGGTGGTCTTTGCCCAGTATTTAGAGAAGCACTAAGATCTGGACCTCAACTTAGGGAAGCGCTCCCCACTCACCTGAGGAAGAGAGGGAAGAATGACCACTACCTGAAAGCATTGATTTGAAGACATGAGCCTACCTATTTAATGATTTCAGAAAGCTAACTCTGAACGCATAATTTTCTTTCCTTTTATCACCAGCCTTTGGGTTTCTACCCAAAGGGAAACACCAGCTGCCAGCCACACATCGAGGAACCTCGTGCTGTCCTAGGCTATGCCAGGTCACAGCAGGCAGGAAGCCATGCCAGGCTGTTTGAACCATGACAGCCTCAGGTCAGTAGTTATTTGACTTGCACATACCTGAAGTAATGTGTGCAGCATTATAATCACCCTGCTCCAATAAGACTCGAGTGTGTTTTTTCCTCCACATGCACACATTCCCACGGGGACCAAACCTTTTTCTCAGTATGTAAATACGATCTGCTGCCAATATGTGAGATGATGAGCGAGTTACTGGCAGAAAATCCTATTTATGTATCACGTACTCATATATACATACACATATGTATGTACATACTTCAGAGGAATTTAAGCAGAAGAATTGCCACAGTTTACCAGGATCCCTTTAGCAGGTCCCAAACATTTTTTGTAGTCAGTACAAAAAGTTTGTACTTCTCTTAAAAATGATCCCTTGCAGTTCAGTCAGACCTGTAGTTTGTGCTATGCTGTGCTTTACTTAGATACATGTGCCTCCATTGGATAATGTGGCTTACGTACCCCAGGATGTTAGACTAAACTAAAATTCAACTGGTTGAAGTATGAATAGGTTTAATTCTGTGCAAGCTTTGGCCCAAGGAACTCCACTCTTTTAAAAAAAAAATTTTTAATGAAGGATGATACAAAGGAAGGAAAAAAAAATCCTAATCCCCAAAAGCAAATCTTTAAGCAAGTAAACCTTGCTTTGAAATTCCCAGTTAAGCAGCGTTTCATCTTAGAAAAGTCTACTTGTTGAAACTGAAACTCTTCCTAAAAGTAGAACAGCTTCAACAAAAGCTTCCCTCAAGGATAGAAACTTTGATCACAACCAGAGAGAGGTTAAGACTAAAATAGTTACCTGGCTGATAGGCACTGCTTTTAGACAGCATAAGAAAAATTTTGATTCAGTCACTTTTCTGTCTGACTCGAGTCAAATACTTGAACCACACCCTGACATACCCACTTGTCTGTCATGCTCACTGGGATACTAGTTATTTGTGTGTATTGTCTCCTATTCTTGTTTTTTCTGAAATGGAGCATATTTTTCTGATATTGGTGGGAAATAAATATAAGCAATGGCAATTATTCTGTCACTTCTCTGAATAGGACCATGTTTTAAGCATAGTCGTCAATAGAACAAACTATTGTTTAGTTTCAACAGAAGAAACTATTGTTTAGTCAGCAAATGGATAATTATATTTTAATTAATCAAATTGATATTTAATCTGAAGAGGATTTGCTTTGGAATGAAAAAGTGTTGGGAAATAAAGTCAACTTCCTGCCTCCTCAAAGTTCTCTGTTTTTCTCAAACTGAACCAGAAATAATTCATTTTAAAAGTTCAGAACTGGTTGGTGAACTCTTGTTCCTTCCAGCTCTTCTGTGTTGTGTCTGCACTTCTGGGTTCCAGATAAATCTGGAAGCAAATGTGCAATAATGGTCTCATGGCATTTTGGCAGGAACCTCTGGAAACTTCACAAAACAGCTTTTTCCAGACTCAAAGCTGATTTTAAAACAGCATAACTTTAGCTATTTAAGAAATACATTCTTTCAGAAAAATTAACGTTTCGTGTGCCAATAGGCATGACTGAAAAGCATCCTTGTTAAAAAAGCCATGAAGAACAGATACAAGAATTGTGAAAAAATTGAGACACCACTCTAAGACAACAATATTGCAGTGAAAATAGTTCTGTCACAACAGAACCTATGTTGCGGTCTTATTTCCAGTCTGAATCTAAGCTAAACAATCTTTAAAACTGCCGTCCCTCCCCCTGCCT
>VZZY01007655.1:1919-61052 GCA_013400335.1 Eurystomus gularis | reverse complement strand
CCCCCCCTGCCTCCCTCCCTCTCTGCCTGCCCCCCCCCCCCTCCCCCCCCCCATTTATTTTATGTGAAAATAAAGGTGTCACTGCCTTCAAAGTGGAAGGGAAACTTATGTAGTCTTATTAAACAAAAGTCTTATATAATGGCAAGGCAGGAGGGCCTCATGTTCTGCTACCTGCCTGCTGCCCACAGCAGCTATTCCTAGTTCCCTGGTTGGGGAATAAAGGCAGATTTATTCCAGCTCACTTTGCTCCTTAATTTTCTAGCTGATGTAGGCAAAGCGTTTATGGTCTCTGTGCCTCATATTCCTGTGTGTATATTTAACATAATGATACAAATTTATCTATTTTTAAGGATCTGGTATCTTTCATATTGATATAAATGCTGGGATTCCACATATTTTTACATTAAAAAGCCATAGCCATGGAGGTTTTTACTGGCCCCCATTATTCATTTTGGTAAATGAAGATCTAAATCTCCAAAGTGCATTTCGATATATAGAGTGCCTTGAATTTCCACTGATTTCAATATTCATTGTCTCTCTGTTTTCACTGCTTCAGAACAAAAACAGCTGGTAAAATCATGACTTTTTTTGAAGACAAGGGGAGTTTGGTCTGGCTCAGTGCTTAACAAACATCATGTTCTGGTAAGATCTGATTGTTTTTTCCCAATATTTTTCCACTGCCTTCTTTCTGAGTATTTAAACACATGTAGATTGATTTGACCCTGCTTCTTACAGGGTCCCTAGATGTTATGCAACAGTGACACCAATCAATATCAAAGTCATGTTCTGTGCCACTGACCATTCATCCTTTCACTATATTTACACACAAAAAAAATCCTACCAGAGAAAGCCTGAGCAGGAAGACAGCATTGGCATAGCCCTGGCAAAAGATCCTACATGGCATCTCTTTGGTGCAGTACCAGAACTCATTTCACATGGTTACCTCAGATAAAGCCATTCCAAATGAAAGTCACTGCAGGGCTGCAGGACCTGACACACTGATCTCTAACCACAGGTAATGCTGGGGAACAGAAGTTATTCTTGTCTTCTCACAAGGGCATGTCCAAAAGAAAGAGCCCTCCTTACCCATGCATCAGGAAATTAGAAAAGTTAAACATGAATCAGGCTTCACCAGAAACTTAGGTGGATTCAAATTTTTAAGCTGTGCAAAGCAAAATTGCAAAGCATGTTTTCAGGAACTCTGGTGTCAGCTGAGATTTCTTGAGTTTCACATACAAATGTTTGATCTGACATCCAATTTCAAGAAACAGTGTTAGAGAACAATGTTCACTTGATGAAATGTTGAAAAGAATATACATGTTGCTCTGAAGGTAAAAAAAACACAAATCCCTCTGTGCCTTTATAGCCCTTGGTAGGACTAAAAGCCCTGTTCACATATATAACATGTCAAAGGTATATATACCAATAGGCTGACATTAAGGACCATGGAGATTCTATCCTAAAATGTACCATGGAGAGGCTGCAGAGGGATCTTGAGGATCCTTATAATAAATAATCCATTAAGTGAATGCAATGGTTACAGCTTGCTGAAGAAAGCTGCTGAAATTATTATTCATGCTGAAAGTTCACCTAACAATGATCTACTGTGTGCAGCGTTTGCAGAAAAGGCAGAAGTGCCTGGATAAAAATAGGTACCCTAAAATTCTCTACAGGTATTTTACCTTTTAATATCCATGGCAAAATGTCAACCATGCTATTTAAACACAAAAACACACAGATGTACACAGATGTGAGCACACAAACAAACTTCCCATCCAAGAACAAGGTATACTGATTCACCCTCCTGTTGGGGAAATGAGGATGCTCATGCTTTAACTTTTTGCTGTGGAGAGGAAAGAGAACTGTTCATCAAGAGCACCCAGCAGGGCTGGAAGAGGGCAGCCTAATGTCCTAGGACAGCTACAGAAGAAAGCTGTTTTATTCTGCAGTCATATTGGCAAAGGGTTACTGTCCCTCCCAGGACAGCATGCTCTTCTTTTCCTATTGAGGTGTAATGGCAAAGGCCACTACCCTCCCTTGAGTGATGGGAGTGTTCCTATCTTTTCCTTCATTCCAAAACTACTTACTGTCATTTCCCCTTTCCTAACAGAACTCAGATCAGGCTCTTCCCACAGATGAGCCCATAAGTGATATGGCAACATTCTGACATGAAGCAATACATACTTTTGCTTAATCCTTCTATTTTATTGTGTTTAAAGCCTATATTGGTCACTAGTAACAACCTAGCGTAACCATCAATTTGACTCTCCCATCTCTTTTTACAGTGAATTGCTGACAAGGCTTCCTTTTGCAAGTAGAACAGATTAAATAAAGACAAAATATCTTACAGTAACAAGTCATATCACCCCACTCCAAAAAAAAAAAAAAGCCCTTGGATTCAGTTGTTGCAAAGCTGCTGGCTGCAATTACTTTCACTCACAGCCCACGCTGAGCCAAGGCTCTAAAACTGGGGTGTGGAAGGAGGAGAGATCACTGCAAGGGATTTCTGCAAGCAGCCTAATTGCCTGGGACAAGCAGTGACAGCTGCCACGTGCCTGCCTGACTCTCAGGTATACAAAGCACAATCAGGAGGCACATTTGGTCAGGAGTAAAATTCTGGCTACTTCTTATGTCCACAGAACAAAATGGAGTTTGAGGACTTTGGTCCTGACCTGTGGGGGCCAATATCCATAGGTGGCCTGAGCTGAAGCACCTCAGTTAAGCTCTGAATTTTATTGGCAGGGGGGGAAGTGTAGCATGAGGGGTGTGTGCATGCAAAACACTTTAATGAACTTTTTGAGATTAAGAAGGAAGAAGGTTGTTGCATTGACTTAGCCAATGAATCTGGAATTGGGTTTCTATTAAGACACAGATCATACCTCTCAGGGCTGTTTGTGTTTTCAACCACTGCTTCCTCAGTTACAGAGAAGTTGTGTTTTTAAAGTCTTTCCCCCTCTCACCCCCTAACAAAAGACAGAAGCTTGAATTCTGTGATAATCACATGACTCCAGCAGCTGGGGGTCTTGGCCCTGGTGTTTTTGATTTAATCCACCTCTGCATGGAGATTTTTATGGGAACTCTCTTCATGGCTATCACTCCATCCTTAATAAAATGGATAGAACATTTTTTCATTAGAGCACATTCCTTCAGAGAAACTGTGGGAAGAAAGACATTAACAGAAGATTGTGTAACCAGAACCAATTAAAGGCAATATCCTAAATTATTTAAATCATAGGACCCTTTGCCATTAACATGAATGGGGCTGGGATGCCAGTCCAACTTTCCATTGCATGTTTCCTCTTCCATCCTCTTAAAGCAAGCATCCATATCAAAATATCCTTCTAGAGATGTACTGGACTTTTTCGTATTGAAAGGGATCCAGAAAGCTATGCAGACTGTCTAAGTTGTGGGCATGATATTGTCCTGAGTTTCTTCACATCCACATGGTCTTTTTTCTATATATCTCATTGATGTGTATCTCCTTGGAAGGCACCTGACAAATTTATATCATATCGCTCCCTGCTTTATTCACCATGAAGATGGAACTTTGCAGCTGTTTAGGATTTCTGATCCATGAGCATATTGCACAGAACTGAAGCAGCACTGAGTCTTTTCAGGTCAGCAGAACGTGCTGCCCCCACTGGCATCAGCCAGCTCACTGGTGCCAACACTCCTACTCACAGAAGAAACACCATGAAAATATTGGTAACCACAAGTGGTCAGGCCATTAGTTTTTCATTCCAAGCTCACCAGAATCCCAGAGCTTCTTAGGTTTCAGAGCTTCCTACACAACAACTTCTTCTGTGGGCGGTGGAAGTAAAAATTCTGGTGTTTGCCCAACCTAATGATTGTTTATAAGGTTATAAAAAATTGGTAGATAGAAAAATGTCAGCAGGCATATCTGCCATTCAGATCTCATCATCCATGACTGCTTTTGTCCATTCAAGCTGTTCTTCTCATGCTGAGAGTAGTTTTGAAGTTAGGACCACACCTAAATGGCCCCATTTGTGTCCTACACTAGAACTGCATTGTCTCAGGTAATTCGTAGTCTTCCATTCTGTGATTACAACTGTGCCTTTCTTGAGGTATAAACTATAAATTGTTTTGATATTTTCTTCATAAAAATATTTTACTACTATGTATGTGCTTTCTCAAAGAATTAGTACTTTTTCCTTCAGGCTGTTAAGGCATACATCACTTTCTCAACATCTACTCAACTGTTCTGCTACTCAGCTACACACTGCAATTTGCATTAGGGCTCTTATGCTATAATTCTATTCAGTATTGTTTTATGTAATCATTTAAATTTTTTTAACACATGCACTGCTTTGTAATAAAACAGATTAAACCTCGAAAACTATAGTGGGAAAGATTGTTCTCTACTGAGCAGCAGTGTTTGTAATCACTTTCTTCTGGTTTTTCTGTCTATTACTTTTTTATCATTGTGAGTTACCTAACCTGTAGGGATGCACTGATCTGCAGATGTGAGCAAAAGTATTTAGGTGTTCCTCAAAAGACACGTTTATGATGGCTTAGGTTATCAGGGAATGGCAACTCAACTTTTCCCAAATAATGTGTCCTCTCAAGATGTCTCAAGCAACTCCACAGATGCGATAAACAGTGACAGCATTGTGGAAACTGGTGCTTCATGCAACACCAAAACACATGGAGGACAATAGAGAAGCTCTGGCAAAGAAAAACAAATATACCTCTACTACTACTATGCCATAGCTTTTTAGTTGCACAGAACAGGAGAAATCAAACTGGAGCTGCTAACTACTACAAAACTTGCTGAGAGAAACACTAATAGAAGAAAACGCTTTTCAAGAAAACAAGAGTTACCCTAAGGTCTAGTATATTAACCTCATAGTCCTGTTGTTACTTCCCTCTGTATCAATATAATCACATTTCTTCAAGGTTACCCAAGGAACCTGATACATGGGACACAAAAACGGACTCCAGCTGTTAATATGCAACTACTATTTTTGACCCTGCAATGCAATATCTTCCATTTGATTAATCTATTTATAGTAAAGCATTATTTAGAAATCACAACCTTTTCCAGCATCAAAGCAGTTAAGGAAAGCCAAAACAACATTTCTTCTCCTTTTAGGTGCACCAAAAACATCCATTATGAATTATCTGCTTTTAGATTTAAGAAATAAAATCTTGGATGTTATGTTTTGCCTATGTCTGTAGTTTGGTATAGACATAAGAAACAACAACAGTAAAACAGAAACAAACCCATAACATTCCTTCTGCAATCTCAGGATGCAAGAAATCCAAAATACTGTGTCATATTTGACTACTGTAACGTAGTGAATTTACAGGTCAGCCTTGCTCCCACACGCAGTAGTGGTGACATTTCCCTCAACTCCAGTGGGAACAAACCAGGGCTAATATACTCCAGGAATTCTGAGAAATTACTTGGAAGACCTCCCATGTTGGGAGCTCATTAACTATTCCTAGTTCTAAGTAAGTTAGGTGTTTCAGTAACATCACTCCCTTCCACCATCATTAAATCCTGTAGCACCGCTGATAATATTTCCTTCAGAGCTGATGAACCCCATTTAAAATTGCTTACTAAATCATGTAGCACCTTTAAGGGTAACTTGGAAAACTAGCCTTCCATCAAACACATTTCCTAAAATGTATGTGTGTTTTAAAAACATGTCCTTGGATTGCCATTATCCATTTCATTAGAGAAGTGTGTGATTGGCTCCAGATATATGTGATACAACTTCGTATGTATATAAACATTTTTATGTAACTTCTGTGAGTTTTAAAAGACTGGTTCCACATGAATGTATTCAACACTAACTACCTTAGATAAACACTGTTTTAATTGTCATTCACAGGCCATGGGGTGGCATTGGACCCTCTCACTTCACCAGCAGTGTGAATTTTTTCAGTTTTAGAAGAACAGTCTAATGGATGAAGCCTGTACATTTAGGGACTCACTGAAGTCTAATACCAGGCCAGCCACATATTCCTTATACATATGTTCTATTCTCCAGATTTGCTGCTCTTTTTACATTTGTCTGTATTCCAAGAGTACAAATGATAAGAGAGTGCTGCTGTGCCTACAGTCAAGGAAAAGCCACAGTGGCTGCAAAAGACAGGTGCTGAACTAAGCACATGTTCCTGTTTTACAGCCAGCAGTCTGCGGTTAGAAAACTGGTCCAAGGGAAAAGGCAGAGCTTCCTCTCTCTCTCTTTCCCTCCCTCTCTCTCTCTCAGGGTCTGGGACACTGTGCCAGGGAGCTTGGGTTCCTTCCAGGAGTAGGCTTCCCCCACCATGTTGTCTGTTTGGAGACTCTTCAGAAGTGTTCCAGATTAGACTAGCAAAGTGCTGCTGAGTAGACAGTACCCAATTAATTTAGAATTGAACCTAACAGAACTGCAGAGGCCAGAGCTGATTTCACCGTGCCCAACCAGAGGACGACAGCACAGAGCTAAGCTTCACTGTCAGTGGGACCCACCAGTGCCTATGCCAGGGTTGGACCCTGGAGCTCCCAATCAAAAAAGACCTGGCTGCAGGACTTGGGAAGGGTGGTGCAGACCATGGCCCTCAGTTTTGTTAAGCCTATCTGGACTTACGGCTGGATTTTAAGAGGCTCAGAGTGGCTCTGTGTCAGTTTTGAGCTTCATGTCAGATAGTTGCAGCTGGAAACTCTGAAGCTGGCCAGATTTCTAGTGAAACCATTTGTTTAGTTTTCAGTTTATTGCACAGATTATATACATGGTTATCATGTTTCTTGTGGGGTTTTGTTTTCTTCCCCACTCCATAAAAATATTTTATCATTTCATGTTCCAAAATATGCCTGAATGTTTGCAAGTTGAGAAGAGTAATCTTCAACACATGACATAAGAACATACTCTTTTTACTCTGAGTCAAGAAATAAAAATATATAGCTCTGGCTTGTGCTCAAACCATAATAGTTTCGCTTAAGGAACAATTTATAGGACTTGAATGCAACACTTTTTGCAGCTGCTGACACCTACAGAAACCTATACATAGCCCTTGTAGGGCACATGATTTAACAATGATTGTGTCTTATGATTTCTGACTTGGCATGCTGTCTTTTGTATGTTTTCCTTTTTAAATAAAGTGAAAGTAGTATGAGTATGGGAAGCAGTACTAGGAATGTGATTAGGACCTAGAACCCTCAAGAACTGGGAGGCAGAGATATCAGTGTCCTGGCCTGGGTGGGGAGAGTGTGACCTGCCCAGAGACTGTAAGAGGTGATAAAGCACTGGGGCAACACGGCAGGCAGCAGCATGCTAAGCCGGTTCTGGAAAACAGGGCAGCAAAAGGTAAAGAAAAGGCTACTCTGGAGAATGGGTTATAATAGAGGCTTTGGGAACTGGCTGCAATCTAAACAGTCAGTTTAAGAGAATCAAACTGAACTGGTTCAGGCACAGATTACAGAGCACAAAGCCACAAAGGAACAGTGCTTGATGCTCTGCAAATAGACATAACTTGAGAACAAACAGAGGAATTAAGGCAGAAAACATAGTTCAGGCCTATCCAGTAAATGCTGGCAATTTCAACTATAAATTAAATAGAGCTCTTAGAGCAAATGTTACAGAAAGGAAGTTAAAAAAAAAAAAAGATACTGCAGTTGTGCACATTATTTACATGTATGAGGTTTCTGGTCTGGTCTTATCTCAGTTGTAACCCATGTTAAGAGAGCACATGCCTTATATGACTGTTTGCCCTCACATTCCTAGCAAATTCCAAACTCTTGTTTAGATCAAGGGTAACCTGGGCATAGAAGAAACACAGGACTGGATCTTTGCTTGCAGAACATGCAGGGCTATGTTGCTATCTCATGTATTAACCCACCAAAGAGTAACAGAGTAAATAATGCAGAACATGGACTTTAATTTTTCTTTGTTCCCTTCAAAATCAAGTTTGCTCTGATTTGGATACCTTTCTCCAATATGCAGCAATAAAAGAAGACCTCTGAGCCATTTCACACCAATGTATTTCTCTTTCCCAACTAAATCAACCATTATGAACATTTGTCTGTAGGATGTGTAATGATGTAGACAGAGTCAAAAGTAATATGAAAGGAAGGGGAACAACTGCCAGCTGTAGCATTGCTGATAAAGTTACATTCAGGAAACCTTTTCAGGTGCTTAGAAGAGCTAAGGATGTGCTCTGATGCATTTTAATACATAGCAGAGACCTATTTTATAGCCTAATCGAATATGATGGAGTTATTCAGCTTAGTTTGGTCTAGGCACAATAGCCTATCTCATGGAAAGCAGCATCTGGCTCAATATGATAGGACTCCCACCATAACAAATAATTTAATGAATGCGCACTACTCCCAGAGGTGCTTAAATTATATAAGCAGGTTAAAGCACATTTAAACCTGTTAGTGTTCCACTCCTGAAACACAGTAACAAACTGGCAGAAAATTCTGCAAAAGTACAGTTTCTCAGATGCCAGAATTCTGATTGTGTCGTTTTTTCATTATCTCATCATCCCATTTGTTACTTGGAGCACTGTGTACTTCTAGCAGGGAGAGCTTGTGCTGAAAGGACTGAGCCAATGGCCAACAACAAGAGGACAGCCAGAGGAAGAGGTCTTGTATGTTACTTTTCCATCCATTTATAAAATGGTCTTCATAAAGAGTGGGCTAGACTCACCTGATACATAGATCACCATAGATCCACTGACATCAGAGGGAGCCTTTCCCGTTCACACCATGTGAGAACATGGTTCTTGATTTCTTCAGATACTTTGACATACTTGCTTTCGCACTGCAGTTCAACAAATCTCTACTGAAATTGTCACTAGGAATTTTTGCCTCACAACTCCAAGTTTAAAAGCATTTTTAAAGTAAATAAAACATACAACACCACCTCCTTTATGGAGGAGTAGCCTGAGGCATAAGTAGTTCAGGTGGCTTGATCTAATAGAAATAAACCTCACATCTGCGGACAGACCTCATGACAACGTAACTGTACTTTTGTTATTCTAGGTTGCTGTCTCTGGCTAAGTCTAAGCTGCTTTTTGAGTGTACCCCTCACAGGAGCTATAAACTATATACATTCAAGTTTCCTTTCCCAAAACCAGCAGCTGTTGCATACTTCACTCTTGCTCTAAATGTGACAGGATTTAGGAGCTGATAAGTGTTCTCCTAGGCCTCTAGGTGAGACTTCTGTGACTAACTTCCTACTCATCGTTTCTGCCTTGCTGACTTCTATTTCTTGCTTACATTGCATAAATACCACACTTTGCAGCCCCAGCTTCAGCTCTAAAAGTGTTTTATAACCCATGAAGGCTAATCCTATCTCACATCTGGCCAGACACATAAAGGAGATGTCAACACAGAAGGTCTGATATGAACAGCTTCCCTAAATACATTTTGTTAAAGGATTAAAAGAAAAATAAAGCAAACTTTCCTGCAGAAAAACAAGTGTGTTCTTCTGGGATAGGACAATGTGAAGAAAAGTACAAATGTGACAAAGGAAAAGAGATGAGGAAGACAATGCAGTTTCATAAAACATGCTGTTGCAATTGCTTCTACTATGAAGTAAGTATCACAGCTGTTTTATTACTACCTTCTCACTGGCTTTGCTTTCTCCCATAGTGCTTTCCTACAATCGCAGAAAATCAGGAGAGTCACAGAAAGGGCTCAAAATTCCAGTTGTTTGGGCTACCTTTTATCTGGAGTTCAAGTTAACAACTCTTCCCGAGTCATATGGCCAAATAAAAAGCCAAAAGGAAAACTGTATTGTCTCCAGTGACTCCTTTTCTGCTCTGCTGTGTTTGGCAAACAGGTGGAGAGAAAATAAAAAAAATATATATCTGCAGGACAGGAATTTCCAGGAAACCTTTCAAACATGTAACTTTAGTGCCCTTAAGATCACTAAGAATAAAGCTAACGTGTATTGATTCTCATTCTTGCACTGCTTGGTATAAAAAAAATAGTTGTATTAAGGGAACAAAATTCAAGAAATTTAACACAAAGCAGAGAAGATACTTCCCTCATCAGCATGTCCCTAGGGCGTGCAATGTCATGTCTCACAAAGAGTAGGAAAATAATTTTGTAACAAGTTGTCTCAAATAACATCTATGGAGCTCAGGGCCTGTAACATACCATAAGACTTCTTAGATTTAGAACCTGGTGACATTCACATATGACAAAAGAGGAAATCCTGATTTACATAAAACAGAAACAAAATTACTAGAGAAGAGGCATAAAACTGGAACAGCCCTCACGTGAAAGTGGATTAAGAGGTCTACTGGACCTCCTCAAGCAGTCGAAGCAGGTCACAAGGTTGGCTCTCACATTGGATCCCTGATGGAACAAGTCTCCGAAGCAAGTGTTCAGCTGGAGAGAATTGAAGGTCATTTTGTCATGTCCTGCCCTGTCCTCTCACCCACACCTCTGCACAGGCACTGCAACCAGTTGTGTTTGCAAAGCCTTGTTATAGCCCATCCTTTCCTCCTCCTGACCAAAATCTGAGGCACATGGGGAAGAATTGGACAGGAGCTGTAGTATTGCACTAGGAACGTGAGTTTTGCAAGTTGTCTGTTAAGACATCTAAATGAGAATGGCTCTCACCTCACAGCATCTGTTACTCCTTTCTCTCCATAAAACGGTTCATTTATAAACTTCCTTACTGAAAAGCATATATGAAATACTGAGAGCGGGCAAAGGAGAAACTTTTCCTAATAAGTAACACCACTATTTGTTCAATATGTTGTTTCAGGCATATATTGGAAAGTACCTGAGATGGACTACTGTGAGGATTGGGGAGAAAACACTCCTGCCACCAGTTTCTATAATTATACACATTAAGAAAGAGTTAATTACATCTCATGCATTGTTGTTTCAGTAGATCACCAAAGATCAAGGATGAAATCCAGTTCCGTGTTCCAAAGCAGCCACAATACTGAACTGTGGACCAAAGGCATGGAGATGTGACATGGGTGCTGCCTTTTTCTGAAGCCTCAGGCATTCAGAATGAATTTGATGGATTACTATTTGAAATTTCACAATCATTGGTATTGAGTAAGATGCAAAACTGTAGTGAGTGGGGTGGGAGGAGAGACAGCATTAGTTCTTTATTCATGCCTTTGTCACGGACCAGTGGACATATGGGAAGAAAAGATGGAAAGATGGAAAGATGATACTGATCTAATGAGAGGGGTAAATATGTGCCATATAAACGTCTGAATCACTGGTCCAAGGAGAAAGGATTAAGCCAGAACAGTTCATTTTTCTAAGTTCACTGTAAAAAGCTAGACTAACAACTACCAAATATAGCCATCAGCAGAAGTTCAGTGCCTTGAACTTTGGGTATTTCATAACCCTAACAACTCATCATGAACTTTGATATAATCTTGTAATAGGGAGACTGAAAAGTGAAGACATTTACTTCCTAATCCTTCTAGAAACTCAATTTTCAGGCTCTCACCCAAAGCCTGATTTTAAAAAGATGAGATGGAAAGTACCATTTTTTCTAGTTCTTCCTTAGATGTGAATTTTCTTTTCATTCTGATGTACTAATCTGATGGAAATCCTTCTATACATTCCCCAACACTAGATGAGTTAAGCCTGATTTTTCTAGCAGACTGAGGATGGGACATCTTGTGAATTCTTTCAAGTGTGAAGTCTGCAGCATGATTAAGATCTCCCACTGCTGTTTAAAAAAACAACAAGAACAAAACAACCACCCACACAGACAAGTTTAGAACCCCAAAAAAGCATCTGCAAGCAGTTTTTAAAATGCACTGTAGTCTCCTCCAAAAGTAGGTACATATATATTAATAAAAGTACAGCTACTGTTGCTAGCACTGCTACTTCTATATTAAGTAGTTTTCCTTTTACAGTTCTTTGAATAGTAAGACTTGGTTTTTCTGCCTTTATGAGGATACAGCTGCATTGCGCTGGGACTAGTACTTGTTGCAGCTGCTCAACCACAGGTACTCATATTGTGGGTAAGAGTATCTCCCGGTGAAAAGAAACAAACACAAACCAAACAAAAAACCCAACAAACAGAACAGCAAACAAAGTAGCTTAAGAAACATTAATGCCACTGCTCATCTGGACAGATGCAGTCTTTGAAACAGGTGTGGAAAAGGGCAAAACAGATCCCCTTATGTGGGCTTCCTGATATCTTGAAACAAATGTGTCCCCTAATAGAGCTCTGTGCTCAGCTCTCCTCACTGCACATGAATGTGTTCCTGAACTTTAAGAAAGATGCAAGAGAATGAAACCTATTTGTGTCACATTTCTCCTCTTCTGTCAACACACTATTAGAGAGAGAGGGGCCCTATCCCTTACACAAGTTTGTGCTGTCTGCTGCCTTTGAAGTGAATTTTCACAGGGAAAGCTGTTTTTATACACCTTTGTTTCTAAAATGACTATAAATAATTCTTATAGCATCAGGAAGAGCCTATCTACAGGCTACCAGAAGCCACTAGTTAATGCATTCACCTTGCATTTTAAATGTACTTGCAGTGGCAGTTCTGCAGAGCTATTTTGGTTTTTGCAGCTGGTGGCTGCAGTGGTATTCTGTTTTCCATATGCTTATTTCCTGTAAATCTCATTGTCACATGTAATATTGTCTGCACTTTTGGTTGTCATCAGACTTACTGAGGGACCCTTACCAGATCCAAATTTCCTAACTCAAGGAATGATAAAAGCATTTTTTCTACTGCTACCTTGTCTATATGTTACATTTGTCCATATATCTCAGTGCTACACAGAATTCTTTCTAGAATCTAGTAATTTTTCTAGATACTAATTTCCGTTTCATGTGGCTTGTTTGCAACTCACAAGTCTTTTGGTCTAGTGAAATGTTCTTGCTTGAATGTCATGCTTCAGGGCTTAATTCAGCTTAGAATCTGTAGTATATATAAACCTGAGACTGAAGAGACCTGTTTTATTCCATGTGTTTATCTTGCTACCAAGGCTGAGTCATGCTCCGTGGCAGATCTGCTATTAACCACTCATCTTATATTAGTGCCAAAAAGCCTCTCTCAGAATTGAGGCTTTACTGTGCTGTGCACTGCACAAGCAGATGGACAGCCCTTGTCCAGGAAGGATAACAAAGGAACAATCGGCGTGCTCACATACTGTCCTCACGTACTGTCAACTAATAGTGAAAAGCACTGTTGGTTCTGATAAGGAATTTCTCTCCCCTGTCTTCCCAGAAACAAATTCAGAAACTTGTCATGACTGGAGGGCAGATTCCAGAATAACTGTTATTGCAAAGGCAGAGGTTATACAGGCCTCCACATGGCAAGTAAGAGCCTTATCTGTAGAAGATGGTATCAAAATAATTTTTAAAAATCACCTGCACAGAGAATAGTTTTGCAGAACTAGAGCCACAGTGCAATGAAGGTCATTATATTCTTAAGATCCCTCTTAAAGATGTAACTTTTAGAATACCACAAAGGGTAAGTGACAATGATATTGCCATTAAACATCAGATTCAGTATTCAGCTGTGTCTTTAAGACTTGGTTTCAGATTATACATGTTGTACTTGTATTCTGCACAGTATATTTAACTTTGAAGATTTTATATCCTAGTCAACTATCAGAGAAATAATAGCTGAAATCAGAGCTCTTTACACAAAGAGAGCCTTTGCAAGCACAATGTTTTCCAAGGGAAACAGCTACTGGAAAGAAGAATTAACTGAAGAACTAAATTAAGAGGGAGAATGCAGGAAAAAGATCAAGTATCTGACTTGAATTTGGCATGCTACTTTGTACTAAAAGTTTACTCTTTCTCAGTTGAGAGTTAATGTTTTCCTAGCCAACATTTTTACCAACTGCATCTAAAAAAGTCCTTCCCCAAACCATTCCTATCAGGAACACATGTAAAGCTACGCTTTCTGTGCCAACATTGAAATTCATTTAATTTGGAGTCCATTATAACACTTGCAGTCTGGCAAAGTCATCACAGAGGTCCCTTCCAGCAGGGGTAACTAGTTAAACTGCAAAAGACTATGAAACTGGGGAAAAGCCAAAAGAAAGTGTCTTTGTTCCTCTCTCATGCATACAGCTTCCTTCTCACTGTCACGCTACTGAGCGAGAGAAGGACAGATGAGGTGTAATTAAAATAAAAGGAAAAAAAAAAAGAGAGAAAGATTAAGAAGGAGTAAAAATGGGACAGAGAAAGATAGAGGAAAAGTTTGTAACATGGAAGGACACATATGGGAAATGGACACAGTAGAAACAGATGTTGATATATAACATCAGCTCATCATGATGCAACTGACTAAACCTCACCAGAGGTCATGCAGCGTAGGAAGAGTTTTCGTTTTCATTTGGAGAAAGATAAAGGTCATCACTCAAACAAACTAGCTGCAGGAAACTTTTCTGTCTTTGTTTTTTTTGCCAAATCATCTTTAATATGAGGCCTGGCTCTGCTAGTAAGTCCTGGATCTTGTTTAAGGGTGGGACCTGAAACTCTAGTCTTCTTTTTTCTGGGGACGTAGCAGAAGCAAATGGCTGTTTGGGACTTTTTTGTTTCCATGCTAAGCTTTTTCCCGTGTTTGCTAGAGTTTTTCAGGCATATAGCACTATTGAAGACACTGAGCAGGCTCTCTGCATGCAGGAAGATCAAAAACGCTAAACTAAGGGATAGATCAGAGACAGCAGGTACCACAGCCTCATCCAGGAGTAGCAGGAGATGTATCAGTGGGACAGGACTCTCTGGAGGTAGACAGAAAACCAGGGCAGACCAGGTGCCTTAACAAGTGAGAAGTTTCCCAGCTTTACCTGACTCCAAAGATTTTCACTGACTGTTTTAGGCAAGCATCCCCACCACATAATCCTCACTACCGCAAACTTATCCACCTCCTTAAGGTGTACCCTGAAACAATAACAGTAACTATTTGCTATAGGATGCCTTTTAGCACTGGTGCTTACATCTTCTCCAGCACGTAAGTGAGGGAAGGAGGATCATATTGCATGTGTTTTGAAAAATAAAATAACCAGTAGAATTTTACTTGATGGTAAAAGGCTTCAGAATAAACTTATTTTAATTATGAAAAAGTCAAATTATGCAACAATTCTGCAGTGAGACCTTAGACAAATACTGAATTTAAATGTATTAGACTGCATTAGACAGCCAGTGATTCTGAACTCCAAAGCTTATGCTAGTCTGAAAAAGGCCAAGTATAAAAAACTACAAAAATACCATGTCTGTTGTTTATTTTCACCTTTTGGTCTTCTGTAAACACTTTAGGATAAGTGTTTCCTTCTGTACCACACTGCAAAAATGTCATAGGTGCAAATACGATCAGCCAGGTCCAGAAAATGCAATGTACAGAATGATGATGTTTCACCATTGAAATAATTCACTCTTTACTGCTACTGTTTCAGGAGTATAGTAGGTAAGTGACATTATAGACCCATTCTCAGAACATTTTCAAATTATAACAACCCAGCTTTCTCCTTAAGCCTATTCTTGCAAGTCTAGTGCAATTGACTTCAGTGTAGTTACATGGAGTATGTGCTTGAAAATGGAATTTGCCTTCACATATTTGTGCCACAGCTCAGGTCCAGAAGCATCTCCAAACAATTCTAGGGAGTTGTAAATTGAGGTATACTTTAGTCTTCCCCTCAGTGTATCTAATACAAAGATATACAAATACATCCCTTAAATAGGTGCATACTTCTGACCTACCATTTGCAAACCAAACAAAACCCTGAGTGGAGATTGAGTTCAGCGACACAGTGACGTAGCACCTGCATGCCTGGGAGTATCAACAGACTGACCTCTTATCTACCCCTGTGAGCTTGTATCGATATACAGAGTGCAGTCCACGTACTGATCTGCAATTAATGGCACTCTTGTAGCATTAAGAGAATCCAAAGAAGCAGTTAGAAGACTTTTGAGGGTATTACTTAAAAATGATCAGTTTCTTGTTTCGCTTTATATATCCTCCTAGCATATTTCCAGATAAACTATTGATTTAGATTCTGCTATGAACTGTTCATAACTTTGGTTATGCAGTACTGCAAAGACACACAGGTATCCCTTGCCTACCTCAAGTTTTATCACATCTTTAAAGGCCTTTTGTTTCAAACAGTCACAAGCACCATTGCAAAATGAAAAGAAAGAGAAGAAGAAACTACTATGCAACTGCAAGGCCATTACCACCTGCACAGGAGCAGATGCAGCTAAACAGTCTGTCCTAGCTGGTTAGAGAAAGTATTCTACCTTTGTAGGAATGTTGAAGTCATAAAAATATATTTAGACCATGCTATTCTAGATATTATTGGTATCTCAGGAGGAAAACTTTGCTCGCCTGTACAAGTTACCTTTGTGCCTTAGATGTCCCTGCTCAGTGGGGAGTATAACAAAATATAAAAAGGAAGTTAGAAATACGTGCAAGACAAGTCTCAAGGAAAATGTCTAGTGTTGAAGGATGTGCTGTGTATTTGCCAAGGATGTGGGGAATGGAAGTCACACAGAAATGGACTAAGCAAGAAACATCAAACAGAAAACAAGATGTTGAGGTTTTTTTAGCTGTTAAACTTTTCATTCACTCTCAGTGTAAAAAATTTCAGGGATACTTTCTGTGAGAAAGTACAGTGTGTGTCAATTCTGCAGCCATTAGCAGCAAAATGGGAAACAAAATGACAAAATTCTTTGGAATTTCCAAGTGTATTCCATGAACAACTGAAGTAACATCATTAGATTAGACAATATGAAAGACAGTTTGCTGTAATGGTAAAATATTTACAGTAATTGTTTCCCCAAGAGAGGGTCTCAAATTAAAAAGCAAATTCTACCCAGATGGCAGCAACTGAGTAAAGCAGAGCATCTTAAGGGTGACTTTGAAAGAGTCATTTGTTCCTTCTTTTGTAGCTCTATCAGCCAGAAGATTCTCTTTAAAAGGAAAGGAATTACCTTGCTGTAATCCAAGAGAGAATTGTGCCACTCCCCTACAATATTTTTGTTTTCTTTCTTTCAGGTTAAAAATGAAGATATTACTATGCAGAAGAGAAATCCTAACTTCAATACTCAAACTGTAGTAGCTAGTTGTTGTTCAGCTATTAGCAATTAAAGTGTTAATATTAAATATAAAAATGAGGAAGCACTGCATGTGAAAGAAGAAAGATGAATAAAGTTCACAAGCTCTAACAAGAGGTACAAGTCAAAATTAAAGCCAGATTTCTTACTCAGCTTTCTAAATGGAAAAGTATCTGGTGGTATATGGCTACTGAGATTATTTTTTATAACTTTGATGCTGTATGTAACAACTTTTAGAATTATTTCACATTACTGGCATGTGTAAGTTAATATCGAATAGGTCTAGTGACAAAAATAATGGTATTATACCAAGCGCATTTTTTTCTGAATTAAATCCATGAGAATCAGAAACAAAAGCATTTCTAAGAGGGTAACTGGAGCTGAGTTATAACAATAGAATAATAAAGCAGAGTGTGTTCGAGAACAAAGCCCAATCAGAACAAAACAAAACAAAAAAACCCAATGAAACAACAACAAAAACCCCCAAACAAATAACAACAACAAAAAAAACCCCCACAAACAAACAAACAAACAAAAAAACCCACAACAACCACAAAATATGCAGGAAGAAACCAGGTTAAAAATCCATATGATAGTAATTGCCTGCAGTATCATGAGGCAAATGCATCTCTAGAGTTTCATGAGCATTGAATTTGGCTTTAAGCAGGATTCTTATTTATGGAGAATTTAAGTGATCTGAAAGAACTATAACACAATACCATTTTCAATGGAAGCTAACACCATTCAAAAATGAAAGTGCGATTTCAGAATGTTATCTGAACCATATAAGTGGCCCTCATCCAAATATTCACTTTTGTTGGATTTGGGCAGAAGAATCTACTTATTTTCATAATGATGCACATGCACGCATACATGACCACAGGGCTGCTTATGTAAAAGTACCACAGGAGCAACAAATCACCTAGAGGAGATTTCTACAGTCCAAGTATTCACGTGCCTCCTAGATATAGTACTGCATGGAGATCATAAATGTTTTCTAGATTATTTGGTGCTGTTGCACTGTCACATTTCCAAAGTATTGGTCTATCAGGGTACATAGATATTTATCCCCATATGTGTATGTGTGCACATATGCTTTTCTGTTACTTCTCCACCCCTCACATAAGGGACTAATAGCTTCTATTTTAAATATGAAGCTACTTTTTTTTTTTAGAATACAAGCAAAACTACTATAAACATGTAAGTATTTACAGGGCTTATAAACATATAAGCACTCAGACTTTCTCTTTTGCGTTGGTACAGTACCTCAGACAACAAGATCTGGAACTACTAGGTGATAGTGTAATATAAATAGAACTGGGTACATGTCAAGGTGGTACACACCACCTGAAAATCTACAAGGAAAGTTTACAGCCTTAGCATAGTTAACATTTTCACCTGTAGGAAAGAACAATGCTAGAAATCCAGACATTACTCTATGATCACTGTTGGTTACAGAGGACATACAGTGGACAAAGGTGAATACCAGAGGCTTATGCATTTAATGATGGTTTATTAAGTTTCACAGCAGCTTTTAAGTTACTCTAGCCTTCTATGCAAAAGAGTGCCACCCATCATTTAGGCAAGGGTATATTTTACATTGGGGAAAGCAGGTTCCATCCATACCAGAGATGTATAACTCTTGCTAAAAATCTTTGTCTTTAATTTCCTCCGTGTGCTAAGTCCAGCTGGTACACATGCTAGCAGCCAGCCCTGCACTACAGCATGCTGGGAGAGGAAGGACAAAGCACTAACACTTCAGGGAGCATTCAGTGGGGATCTCCACCACCTAAAAAGGATTAGAGCCATCATTGCATATAAGTAGGTCCATATTTTGCCCACTTAATCAAAAAATTGGAAGACCAGCAATGGGAAAAAGAAAGGGAAAAAAAAAAAAATCCCTTTCTCCCTTAGAAGAGATTCCCTGTCTGGATGTGCAGAAGACGACTGTAGACAGGCCCTTTCAGCAGTAGCTTGTGTGTCCTGACCCAAACTTCCAATGAGCTGGCTCCTCATTTCTTGCCTGGAAGCATTCCCAGCCCAGAGACAGACATCCTCATATCACATGGTCCCTTTTATTCCTACTAGTAAGTATGTTTCAGTCTTGGTGGAGTCAGTTTTTCCTCAGAATTTCCACTCAGATGACAGAGAGAGCTCACAGCCACCACAGTACTCACAGCCATTAGTCCCGGCCAGCTGCAGTAAATCCTGCCCTATTCAATCAGCTTTTTACTGGAATAAAACATCAGCTTCGTTCTATCACTTTCTTTGCTCCTCAAGTGTATAATTACAAGTCAACCCTGGGTCATACCATTGCTATAACACCAAAGAACAGAGAGCCTGATAAGAGCCAGCAGAATGACTCGCATTGCTTTTAACAGGATTTGTCTCAAACCTTCAACAACTACCCCACTGGAAAAGCAGATGCAGGCCTCAAAGTTAAATCACAGGAGGAGAAAACAGGAATGCGTCTGCATCTCAGATGTCATTTAGGAAGACATTTGCTTCCCAGTGTTTCTGCCTCCATCTAAATGTGGAAGCGTACCAGGTGCTTCACGGAGCTGTTGAGAGGCTTTATTCATTTATAGCGATTATGCATTTTGTGGGGCTCAAAGGGGTGGCACTGATGAGTAATAAGAACAGTGAGAGAAGAATAAGGCTTCATGACAGTCTTCCCCTTTCAGCTTTTCACTCAGGTGTGACATTTACTGCTAAAACAGCAATGCGGTCACACTTAGCCTTTAATAAAGGCCTCAGTATGGGCATTAGAACATCTTAAAACAGCTCTAACACAGTCATAAGCAATGGTGAAACAGTCAGGGAGAGGCTGCCATTCCAATCATGTCATCTAAAAACATTAGAGAGGGATGCTTCAGCCACCCAAAACCAGTCAGACAACTAGCATGTCAGCACCAGAGTGAATTACAGCATATACAAGTTATTTGTCGCTATGTATTGATATGGGATTAATTTTTACCATGTGTATAAGAATTTTAAACCACAGTGGTGATTCAATTTTCCCAGCAACAGCTTTAAGACTAGATAACAGCAAAATTGAGTAGAACTAAATTAGGGTATAAAATGAATTGCTTCACTGAAGTTCATGCTTTGTGCTAGAGTATATGCATGTTTGCAAACAAACAGTCTAATACTTTTTTATTGTCTGGATCTCCCCAGTGGCTCCTGAAACCAGTATTTTATTTACACGTTGTATTCTTGGTATCCAGTATGGTTTTCAAGTTCTTGAGAAAAGTTCTCTACTTCAGTTCTCCATGTTACATCACCTTTCAAACATTTGAAAATAATAGTTTTAAAACAGGAAGTTGAAGGTGCAATCTTTTTGCTGGCCTAACCACAAATAAAAATGAGAAAGTATTGGAAAATCATGCTTTTCACCAAGCCATGGAAAACAGATGAAGGTCAAATCACAGCTATCATAGCTGGAAAGTCTTTCAGATATCCTGCAAAAGCATTACATGATTAAATGTTTCTGGCTGTTTTTTCACTCTGGAAAGATACGTGACCAGACCTGGTCACACGGTCATACATGGAAAGGAATATAGCTCGGCACTGGCATCTGTGGTGCCTTCACATGCACTTACTTGAGACTTTACTAGATATGTAACCTAATCTAATGGAGCACTGACGCCGAAAGAAGTGATTCTACTTTTTACTTCCTACAGCCACCCGCAAGGTGCCATCTATTCCCTTGTCTCTTCTCTGGAGCATATCTGGTGTTTTGCAGAGATACTCTATTCTGTTGACTTGAATGTGTGAATGACCCTATAGATTCTTATGCTTAACCTCTCTACACATTTTGTACTCAAATCTCCGTCTTCCTCTTTTCCCTCTCTTATTTACTAATGGTATTTTATCGAACTAGGGTAACCTTCATGACTACAAGAGATGGAGTTATGTTTGGCACTATTCACGTTTAGTAAATATTCAAAACACTGTATTTGTTCTTTGTGCATCTTTTCTGGAGATAGGTATTTTGTCATACCTAAGAGTGGGGGCATGCAATCCTCTACTATACGTACTAAAGAAAATACTACATTTGTGTTGCCAGACCAGCTGACAAAGGAATTCTAAATAGAAAAAAATAAGGGATGAATTTCAAATCAAATTATCATAATTCTTGCTAATACAAAAAAAAAAAACAAAAAAAAACACCACAAATATAAAAACTTCCTATGCCTGAACAAGGTGAAATAATCAAGTAATAACTTTTGTCAGCGTCACTTCAATATTGCACAACTGGCTCAGAGAGCTCAGGAAAGCTGTGCAAAACACACTGAGGTCTGAGCAGTTAAAGTTATTGTGGACAATACACGGTACACAACTGGTAATCTCCTAAAGACAGACTATGAAGCACTAACCTAGCTCTGGTGGCCAGATTCCTATTAATCCAACAAAAATTTAAAAAAAAGAAAAAAGAAGAAAATCTCATCTTCAGTGTATACTTTCATTTCAGATAGTTGGTATTTGACTGGAAGAACCACACCTAAATGTGCTCAAATACCATAAGGGTATCTGTTACAAGGCCTTCTAAAAGGACCAGTGCCTCTGGGATACCACCACACAGGGAAATCAAATTCATTTCACAGTGTCAGAAACATTCCAGCTGCAGGACGAGGTTTATTTGTTTATTTTCACAACTCTCACAAAGCAAATCCATGAAATTCTGTATTGGAGAGAAATCTTTCCCAAGCTCTAGTTACGAAAAGAAACTCTCCAGACTGTGTGTGGCCTCATTCTCAGCTGTGCCATTGTTCATTAGCTGTAAAAAAGGAGGAGGCTGAGGATGAGGTCCATAAAAAGCCAATGCGTTTCTCTTATCCTGGGGCCAGTTCTTTGCCAGCCCAGCCCTTCCATAGATGAAAGAAGCCCAAGAGCTGCTCTAATCTATACCAGCTGCTTCACCAAAGCCTGATGTCGGTTGGGAATTGCTGCAGCACGATGTAGCCAGGTTCCCTTTTCTCTCCCCTGCCATAATCCCCAGGTGTAAGGCTGCAAGAGTGCACTATGTAGGAAGATTATATGTAACATGGAGCTGTGTACAGAAATGATCACTCTGCCAGGGAAACCTGGCCACTTCCCACCCTCCGCAACACAGCAGCAATGAAAAGGGAATGAAAAGGAGACCAGTCCCAAGTCTCTGTACACATCAGATGTATTTATCATTACACATGGCTCCATCTCACAGTGTTCTTCCTCAGAAGTCTTCAGAAATAGTCCCCTCTGGGTTAACAAGAACATGTCCCAGGAAAAGTTATCAAGAAATGTTAGGACACCACTGTCCTCTAGGAATTTTAGTTGCTGAGAATCTCAGGATTTAGGAGAGTCGTGACTTTACAGTTTGAATTTAAAAAAATTAATATCTTTGTGCTAGCTTAGCTCAACTTAATGGGTATAAATGAATGTATTTCAAAGCTGGTTTTGGACTGCAACTATGAGGTACTCCAACTCTGTAAACCAACGGTCACCTTGGAAGTAGAGAACAAGGAGCAAAGGACAAAATCTTTCTCTTGTAGACAGGTGCCAAGATTTTAGAAGCCCAGTGACTGTAAAGCCACTGTTGCCTGCTTACAGATCAGAGCCTGCAAATCCACATAGTATTTGGGATTTGTATCTCACTGTCCCTGCAATCTACAACGTCAACTCAGCAGCATACTTGTTACAAGAGGAAAAGAAAAATGCCAAGGGCATTGAACTTTTAGTCAGAAAGAAATATTTCTGTGCAGAAAGTTTCTGAAGATGAAAGACACCGTAAGTGAGAGCAAAGAACAGTGGACCCTTGCACGCCAGTAAGTGGTTTATCATCAAATGGTCAAAACTGTTTCTTCTAAGAAGCGATCAAAAGTTGTGGACATTACAAGGGCTTAGAAAAAGGCTTGTGGTTCATTGTGAGTTCTTCTTCTTTAGAGTACTCAGCCACATAAACTCCACCAGGAAACCTGGCATTCATGGTAGATGGGAAAAGGAGAAAAAAAAACCAAACCAACAACTCCCTCCCCCCCCAAAAAAACCCCAAACCAATACCAACCACCAGCCCACAAACAAAGGTAGAGGAGGGTTAAGACTGAGGTCATTCAAAAACTGTGGAGATTTACTGCTTTTTCACTGTTTGCTGCTGTACGGGATATACTGTTGGTCTCCAGTACAGCCTGATATCCTTTTACTGAACTATGCAATAGAAGAATGTTGTTTTTATAAAAAGCAGGAAAGTCCCAAACGCTACACACTAGAAGAAAACAGTTCTTGCTCTTATTTGATAGTCTAGATCTGTGGAAAAACACTCATCCTAAGTAGATGATTTATGCTTACAGCAAACACCAAATAAAAGAGAAATGGCAACATTCTTAATGAAAAAATATTTTTGCCACTGAAATTGAATTTTCACAAGAAGTTGTCTTTTGTGTCAGCATTTTCTGAGTTTCACTCAAAAAAAAATTGTCTAAAGAAAAAGAAAAACAAACCCAAACACACAAACCTAAAGATTTCCATAAAGATTTCTGGTGAAGAGCTGTTCATTATCAAAACTTGGAAAACTTGGCAAAATATTTTTAAGATTCAGGCTTTACTATTTCACTTTCTTTAGTTCTGTGGTTAATAACATTTTCATAGAAGATTAAAAATAATGCATTTAAAATTTATCATTATGGGATTGCTCTGTTTATAAACTTTATTAAGTGCAAATAGTCTTACCACCCTCACCCTTCCTTTACAGAGAAAGAAATGGAAATAGAGAGAAATTTAACAGCTTGCAGTATTGCTGTGTGTTCAATTTGCGGCAGAGTTAGGATGGGAACCCCTATGCCCAGTACTGCTTCCCACATCACCCCTTCTCACTTGGAGTGGTACATGGGGAAGGAACTGTTTGGTACTTAAAATACTTAAATACCAATTCTGCACCTTAACTCCATGTATTTATGAATATCTCACAGTCTAACTTCTTTAGCTCAATTTTTTTTCCATGACCCTTACTCTACAACAGAAGTGGCATTTAAGCAAAAATCTCCATTTTAAAACATATTCACAAACCATTCCACTGTTTTCCTAGCCAAATAGCATGTCAACAGACTTTGTGTATTCAGTGATGTCAGAAAACACCCTGCCAAACAGTGGGGAACAGCGCAAGAACCTCTCTGCACCTGTTCCCAGGCCAGAACCCTACACAGGAACACGCAGCAGCTGCCTGTCTGCCCAGCATCCTGCAGCATTTGCATTACCATATTTCTGGAGTGTTTAATATATAGCATTAAGATGTATTTTGCTTTGTTATTAGAGCATTGCCAACATAACCTCACCTAATACTTGTAAATATATTTTATTCCCAGTGCCTTGCCTACAAGGTGCAGCAGCATTCCTGGAATTACATCTGCAGACTCTTCACCAGATGCTTTTGAATCACACAGAAGCACTTTATGTTCCATTCATTACACACAGGATAAAATGTGAGGTAGTAGCTGAAAAACTACTACTCTGCTTTCTCTAAAAATCCTGAAAAAACTTGCACAGAACTTGAAAACTCTCTGACTGGGTTTTTAAGATTAGAAATGTAACATGCTGTCACTGAGCAACTATTTTAGGGTGTTTTCTGGGTTTGGTCACAAAGGGAATGCATCCACTAGTACTCTGTGTATGCAGTTGTACCTTAGAGTAGTAACAGATTCTTACCAGATTCCTAGGCTTATATTTAGAAAACGTATGGGGGTAAGAGTCTTCAACAGTGGTCATCTCATGGTCCACCTCAAAGCATTTCTTCTAACAGGTTCAGCTTAGAGTAGAAGAGGCAACCCCAGATTTTTATATTTAAATATTGTTCATTCTGCCAGAAGACCTACTGTCAAACACCAATCTTTACAGGATGGAGTACAAGACATCCCTTTGTATCTCTATGAGAAAGCAAAAAATGTTGGAGGGCCAAATACAGATACTAAGTTCTGATTATCCAAGGTCAGAGAGTGGACTCAAGTAGGGAGGTACTGAGGGTATGATGAAATATATTGAAATCAGGATGATTTTAAAAATCAGTGTGTACTAACAATCAAGGCAACCACAATGAGTGAAGAATAAAACACACCTTCAAAAAAGTGTCCAAGTTAATCCCATTTTATCCAAACTATGCTGAAAAGATACAAATAGACTTTGATTATAAATGTATGAGGATTGCTTTTTTTTTTTTTTAGAGTAGCTTTAAAGAAACTTAGTTAAACGAGAAGAAGAAACCATTCCTTGTTTCTTATCGGCAATACCCTGAAGCAAACAAACATTGTGACTCCTGGCCAAGATCTCTGTTAGCATAAACTCCATTCATACATTTTAAAAATCAGTGCAAGGGGAAAGCACTATAAAGCCTGAAATGTGAAACATCAAACTTTCTGTTTTAATTATTCAGATCTGGATCTTGGGCTGTGGCCAAGCAGTATTTTGTACTGCTCAGAACAGGGGACTGGAGTGAATGTGTACATATGGCTTGAAAAACCCAGCTTGCCCCTAGAGTGCATCAGAGCAGCCAAAAGATTGTTCTAATTAACACCTGCTACTAATGGTTGCAAAGGGTCATTCTGACATCTGAGGATCCCAGAGCAAAGAACAAAGTGGTTTTTCTTGCTTCAGCAGTTGTACAGGAATGGGGACTGGACTTTCCTACACCATTCATGCTGTGAGGGGGGAGAGATCTTCTAATACATGGAAGAACTTGATTAAAGGAAGATTTTAGACAGGGGAATATCACAAAATACACTTTACAGCACTGGAAAAGTCAAGTCTATGATATATTTTCTCCACATAGTGAAAATAATTATAAAACCTTTCAGTTTTAGTCAGCTTCTTCATATGATCCTGTCTTTGCCAGAGGGATTCCTTTGTGGGGACAGGAGGGGGACTAACTTGTTTCCAACACTTATTCCTAACAAGAAAAGATTAGTTTATTTTTAATTTAAATGAAATTGATAAGCTCATTTGAGAAAAAGTACTTGAATTTTGTTGTCCTCAGAAGAGGAGTGAAGAATACCTTTTCCCCAAGGAATCCAGGTCTCTCAGTTGACTAGAATGAGCTTTTCATTTTCCCACGCTATACAGCCGCCAAGCTGTGGGGACACATTTTCGCATAACAGACCCAATGCCCCAAGTCCTTCTCTCCCCTCATAGCATTCTATGGGGGTCTCTTAGTTTCCTTATCCCACTGCTCAGTGCTTGGTAAGAAATCCTGAGTGAGGGGCAAGGGAAGAGCAGGGCTGTCAGGTGCCATCGGTCCATGGTATTTTTTGTACTCCTAATGATTAATGGGTCTCAGGGAAGATCCCATCTACTGATCTCGCTTGCCCTTTGAGATACTACTTGGAGTATTTTTAATGAGCAGTTTAGAGCTCTTCTTTCTTATTAAGAAAAGAAAGAATCTAGAAAATTAAATGAAACAAAAAAAGTGAATGCACTGTTATGTTCCTGCAGATATTTATCTAATGACTAATGTTATCCATATATATACAAAGTTATACAGAGGCATAAATGTTTCAAAAATCTGATCCAAGTCTGGTAAACCACTTTCAAAATCAGGAAATTCCAATTGAAAGGTTAGTTACATTTGCATCTGTATTATTTTCTGTTCTTGCTTCCGTTTTTGGTGAAAATTGTAATATAATCCTAGTCTCTTAGTCTATACTATAAAATAAATAAAGGGTTTAAGCTTTCATTGAGTCTAAGACTAATTATGCCACTCAAGCAAGTAAGAGACCACGGACAGGAATTTTGTTCACATTTAGAGTCCCTTAAAAAAATTAAAAGGGTATGAAAATGTTTTATTCTACAAGAAAATCAGACCCAAGGTTTACAGAACGGCTGTGGTAAAGACCTCAGATCTGACTGGGAAATTTCTGAGTAATAGCCTTTCATCTTAAAAGTCTGTTTTTAACGTTGGACAGACCTGCCTTTTTAAACCAACCTCAGCACAGATGAACTTCAGCACAACAAAGAAAATTAACAAAAAACCCTGAGGAAAATTAGAATGTAATGAACTATTCTGCAAAAATAACTAGCCTTTATAGTACGTCCAAAAACCTGCCAGAAATGAACACCACTGGCTTACACATTGCTCGAGCAGGACGCAGTTTACAGACATAATTCTTAACATATTATCAACACTGAGATATATCAGAGTGCTTACTGAACTTTAGATTTGGCTCAAATACTATACAACATAAGAAAAGAAGACAAGGAAAAAGGTGAATGAGAAGGAAAAAATGCTGTGCAACAGTTGTACTTCACTACACCTACTCTGCACTTATTGTTCAGAGCTATTTCCTTGCTACAGCTGCACATGTGCCTGAACACAAGAGGGGCTTTTCTGGTACACATAGGTACACCAGACTGGTTCCTCCCACTGCTACTTATGTAGCAACAGCCAAGCCATAAATAAAACCTAGGTAGATTAAAATTTACCATGTTCAGTATTCTTAAACCATGAGTAATTTGAGTTAGCTCCTAGTATTTTTAAAGGGTTACTAATGAAGAAAATAAATATTCCAAGTTTCTTGCATTTCATACCTCAGCTGGTACATGAATCAGCGTCGTCACAACTTCATATTTTTCTCCATTATCAATGCTCTCAGCTGAGAAAAGAAAACCACTATCTCCTTCCACTAGTGATGTACTCCATTTTCTAATGAAACATGTGCAAAGCTAAGCAATGAGGGTGATAAAGACAACCTGAAAGCTTAACAGCACTCAGCTGTACTGCAAGAGGGGGGATTGTCTGCTTAGTGCCACACCCCAGCTGTGCTAATTGAAGTGAGGCTAAGGCGGGAAAGACCAACTCCCACAGGTTGAGTCCAGGTTCTGTTTTTCAACACTTCCCTTTGACACCATCTGCTCTACAGATCTTAAATAAAGAAAAACCCCAAACACTAGGAGCAGTCTCAAATAAATTCACTCAGTGGAAGCTGTCAGCCTAAAGGAATAAAGTCCTGTTTATTCACAGAACCTGTACAGCTTGGGAAGCTGAACTGAAAGCTTCCCCCACAGTCTCTTGACAGCAGCCCTGCTCCCTACCCTGGAAGAATGCTGGATATTTTGAAAAATAAGAACAAACACAATTGATCATACAAAGGATATATAGCTTTCCAGTGTATTTCTTCATGACTAACTCTCAAAACTGAGCAAGAATCATGAACATATGGCCTGGATTGGTGTTTGCCCCTTCTTTTCAGAGCACTGTTATTTTTTTCCTCTCTTCAAGGCAAGATACTCCATTAGATGAAATAGGGTTCTGGT
This sequence comes from Eurystomus gularis, assembly GCA_013400335.1. Lineage (NCBI taxonomy): Eukaryota > Metazoa > Chordata > Aves > Coraciiformes > Coraciidae > Eurystomus > Eurystomus gularis. Next base: position 32,760 of record VZZY01007655.1, on the reverse strand, counting down.
TCTCCTGCCTTTTGAGTATTCTGACTCAGCAGTAACTGCACTGTGATCTTGAAAGATGGATTTGCTACCAACCAAGAATCCACTATGGTCACCAGTTCATTTCCCAGCAGGGTCAGATGATGGATGAAGTTGTGGCCACCCAAAACTAAAACACGGAAGAGAATGACTCGTTAACAAGTTCACAGCCACTTAAATGGTATGTAGCTCCAAGCTACTCTTCCATTTGGAAGTACTTCTTTGATGGATTATGCATACAGTGACCTGATGCACTTCACTAGAATCTGATCACAAAACTATCTTTTCTTTGTGCTCTTCCTTCTAATGTTTGCCTTCATTTTGACTTCTTCCAAATTGTACTGTTTAGTCTTTATAGAAGGAACCACTATTTACATGTCTGTAGAGTATTTGCAGTGTGTCATATTTAGAACACATTTTTATAATTTTATTTCTCCAGCATTTAATCAAATCGTCTTATTTGTACAATCAACAAAAAACCCCCAACTCATTAGGTGAAATTAGGAAGGATATAACAAGACTCTTTGTCTGTAGGTGAAGAATAAAACCTAAAAGAAATGGAATAAAATCAAATGCAAACAATTCACAAACATGCACAACTTTTCTAAAGACATCCTAACATTCCCTTTTGCTGTTTCCCTGAAAATTTCTAGGGAAAAATGAAGTGAAAAAACTTCCCTGAAATTTTCTAGGCTATGAATTTCAACGCATGAGGGATATTGGTGCCTGTATGCTCTATGAGGTCTTTCAGTAGTACAAACAGCTTTATCTAACCAGCAATCAGGTGGTCTCGATCTGATAAAGTTTTCCACTTGGAAATAACAAAGCTTGAGTTTTCTATCTCCACCAGTAATTTCTAGACAGTGGTGTAGTATCCCTTTTAGTAGTATCACATTTTAAACTGAATTAGGAAAATGATCCTTCTTCAAAATAACCCAGGAGAAAAGAGGGGTGTTTTTCAGCCCTTATTTCAGTTTACTACATGGTCCCGCAAAGACTTGTGCCAGCAAAACTGAGAGGAAAGTGCCAATGATAGTGACAAAGTAGGGCAGTGGGTGTTTTGGTTCTTGTCCCATAGGGCATGGCCTTCTAGAATGAACTGAGATTTTTAGAAACTTATTTTAACATTTGGACAGCACACAAGTTTCAGTGGGAGCAACCACTGAGCTTTTTTAAGCACCTGGAAAGAACAGACAAATGATGCAACATATTTTCCTGATAGATAGCCACAGACAAGACTAAATATTAGGGTTTTTTTTCTGTTGGGATCTCATCCAAAAAGCAAGTAGTAAAATCCCTTTCAACTCTTGGTCATTATGTTTTATTCTATATCTTCATTTGTTTCAACAGGATGCCTTTTCTTTCATTTAAGAGTTTCTACATTATGATAGGTCCACTGTCTATATAATCCAAGAGGCTTGTGTCAGAAGCTTTGTAGAAAAAATAACACTTTTGTGTGTTCTGGCTGTCAGAAGCAGTAGATGCTCTCCCAGAGTTTTGAGGTTGCACAACTGTTCTTTCCTTGCCTCCAACCACCACATTATCAATGTTCTTCAGTATGCAGAATAGCACAGTCCAGTAGTGTGGCATGTGAAATGAGGATAGGGGAAGGGATCTACCCTATTTCATTCAGAACATCATATCAGTTCCCACTAATCTTTTCACTGGAAATTCATTATACAGAAAAGCCTTTACAAAGGTAAAAGGATTTCACACACGGGAAGCTTATCTTATCTCCACTGCTCTTCCAAACTTTGTACTATATTCCAGGAAATATTGATTTTTTATTTATTTTTACATTACTGGAATAGATTCAAGAGACTCACATTCTGAACACTGAAAGAGGTGAAGGCCTTATATTTTATCTGGGAAAAGCTGGAACGTCCCAGCATTTCACAGTATTTGCTTATCACTTTCATGAGGCCAGGGCCATAGTTAACAAAAGTGGGGCCTGGTATGAAGACATCAAGCAGTAGAGCAAGCAGTAGAGAAAGATTTTTGCAAGGTTCAGGGCAAGGAAATTATGGAAAGTAAACTGAATATGTAAAGTTATGTTGCTGAGTACTGTAAAATTATTTTCTGTGCTTCTGTTGGCTTGAAGAGAGGCAACTTTTAAAGGGTATTACAACTACAAATTCATAACACTAAAGTTGGTAGTACATAAAATGGTGTAACAAGCCTAGAAAACCAGGAATAAACTAAAAAGACAAGAATGAGCTTCTGAGATATGTTTTCAAAGTTGCAAACAAAAGAACAGAACTAGCTCTGTTGGCTTCATTACAAAAATATTTGTATTTCACAAATATTGCATTTCACAAATGACTAATCATCACCGTTAAAGTGACTGTATCAATTAAAAACCAATATTCAGAAGTTTAGTTCAGAACTGTCATGTATTCTAGTTCCAAAATTGGAAATAAGAAATAAATCTTCAATATACTCCATTCTACCTGAAATATCTTGATTTTTTCTCTTCCATCTTCCTTTCTCCACTACAGTTGTGGAGATACACAGATGTCACAAGCAGCAAGGGTTTAAAGATAATTCCGTATATCACAGAGTTGTATCAGAGCTTCCTATTCATTCCTACACTGTACTCTGCACTCCCTAATCTTCAATGGGACTCAAGGCAAAGACCTGTAGATCCAAAACTGAACAATAAATTCAAGGCATTTTTAAATGTTCTATATTAAAATGAAAAGTTCAATGTATTTATCTTCACAACATTTATAATAGCACACAACAAATTTAAAAAAATTGCAAAAGGCATAAGAAAATAATAAGCAGCTTCTGTTCACCTCAAAGTTCTGAGGGAACTCGAGATAAAATAGGGAAGCATTAATTGTGGTACACTGCTTCTTGCCTAAAATTGCTTTGGTACTAGAAGATGCCCAACATGACACTAAATTTTTTCCAGAAGTTCCAGAGAGACCCAAGAAAGATCCAACCAATGAGGCACACAGCCCTCTGCGCAAGCTAGAGAAAGTTATTCTACATATTGATATTAATGGACGTATGGATAAATATGAATAGGGAAGAGACAACAAGATTTGTTTCTTTAAAAAAAAAAAAAAAGTGTCTCACAAATTTGTTTAATTTCTCTGAAGAAGCAATTAAGAATGTGGACAAGAAGTATGCCTTTCATCCCTTTGTGGCTGAGGGAACTCAGTTTGTGTAGTCTGGAGATGAGGAGGCTGAGAGGGGAGACCTCATTGCTCTCTACAACTACCTAAAAGCAGGCTGTAGTGAGGCTGGTGCTGGTCTCTTCTCCCAGGTAACTAATGATAGGACAAGAGGTAACGGCCTCAAGTTGCACCAGGGGAGGATTAGATTGGATATCAGGAAGAAAATTTTTACTGAAAGAGTGATTAGCCATTGGAACAGGCTGCCCAGGGAAGTGGTGGATTCGCCATCCCTGGAGGTGTTCAAAAAACAGGTAGATGTGGCACTTCGAGACATGGTCTAAGGGTTAGGGAGATGTTTGAAGAAGCTTGGACTAGATGATCCTAGAGGTCTTTTCCAACGTGAATGATTCTATATGGTCTACTTGTATTTCCAAAAGGCATTCAGTAATATTCCTCACCCAAAGACTCTTAAATAATCTAAACAACATGGAAACATCCTTGGATGGAAATAGAGCCTAGGAATAAACAGCCAATGGAGTCCCATAGGGTTGCGTGCTGGGACCTGAGGTCCTCAGTGTATTCACAAATTAATTAAAGGGAGAGAATACTGAGGTGACAAAGAATGGTGATGACATTAAATTATTCAAGGCAATAAAGAAAAGAAACAGTTTTAGAAAAGCCTCATGATAATGACTGATTTGGCAAAGAAATGGCAGATTAAATTCATCTTAGATAAATTCACATGGGGAAAAACAACCTGAACTTTACATAAAAACTTTTGCTCTGGGCTGACTGTTACCAGGCAGGATGAAAATCTTGAGGTTTTAGTAAATAGTTTGATGAAAATATGATCTTAATTCTTTGCAACAGTCAAAAAAAGACCAGAATATTAGGAATCGTGAGGACAGAATTATTCCACTGTATAACTCCCTGACAAATTTGTATTGCAAAAATTGCAAGTGTGTCTGATCCCTCTTTCCCAAAAGAAATAATGCAGAATTGGAAAAGATATCAAAAAAGGACAAGTAGTATAACTGGAGGCAGGGAGCACAAACCAGAAAATCTAAGATTCTTCTATCTGGAACAGAGAGCATTTAATCTGAAATATACTAGTGTCTTAAAAGACACTAAAGTGGGATGTAAAAAGATTGTTCACTCTTTCAATATAATAACTAGAGAATAGCAAGCAAGATGACCAGGGCTAGATTCAAAAGTAACATAAAGACATAGCTCTTGACCACTGTGCTGTTTAAGCTATGGAGCTCTTAGCCAGAGAAAGTTGTAGATGCTAAAGGTCATGCAGATTCAAAAAGGGAATGAAAAAACCCACAGGAGAAAAATCCGGCAAAGTCTTAAAGGGGTGTGGAGATTCCTGGCTGCTGGGAGAGTATTCTGAGGAAATAACAGTATACACTTGCATGTACTTACCGTCTTCTCTTGCCACATTCTACAGGCCACTATTTCTGGTTTGGTTTTAAGACATGCTACAAAATTAGAACTGCAGATTCTGGAAGAACTGCTTATTCTTATAGTCCTGAATCTTTCCTCAAATTTTACCTCAGCTTCATAGCTGGCTTTGCGTGTTAGTATTCAATGCCTCAATGCACTGTTATTGACAGAAGATTTGTACAAAGGAAAATCAACCTGTGGGCATCAAGTAGTTCTAGTTACAAATCTTAATAGAATACTTGATCTGGAATGTTCTCTACTTTCTCCTGCCCATTGCAGTTGCTTGCTTCCATAGGTAGCAATCAATAGTTGTCATCTTGGTGTATATGTTCTTTACTACTGTGGTCCCATGCGGAGAGCAGCAGCTGGTTTCATGACCATCCCTGCCTCAAAGATTCTGGTGCAATAAGGCTCAGGCCATGTGAGGGAACCACTGCTCCACTGACCATTCACATTATGATTCCAGTACATAACTTCTGCTTCTTTTCCTGATACAAGCCCTGCTGGAGTTAGGACGCTGGGTTAGATGGATCTTTGGTCTAACCTGAAGTGACTTATTTTACATTCATCACTATTTGCTTCCCTAACTCCAGCTTCCTGCTCACCTTCTTCCCCTATGCTCTACTTCTCACTGCCTCCTCGAGCTGCTGCTGTGCTTGCCACACTCTCATTGCCAATGCCTCTGTGAACAGGAATGGCTAAAAGTAGCTGAAGAATGCTGCAAGTAGAAGAGGGAGGACAGTGCACAAGGACATTTCCCAGCTTACTGTCTGGGCAGCAAAGGCAGTGGTAGTGACTTTCTACCTCTTAAGAGCTAGAAAGAATCAGACTCCTGGCTCTTCATTATTCCACTTTGACAGCTGCTTCTGCTTAGACTATCAATTCTTTACATCATATTCCCTCTCAGTTTGTATCACTGCTAGCACAAAGGAGCCTTGACACTAGCAAGTGTTGCAATAAAAATGAAAGTCTGGTAGTCATTGCCATTCTCAGTCTTGACCTTCTGTCCTTCTACTAATTGGATCTGGGCAGGATCCTTCAGATCCTGTTCTGCTGTTCTTCACAGCATTCCAGGCTGGGGAAGTGAAATAAGTGATCTGGTAGCAGGTTTAAGGCAAAAAAAAAAGGAAGAATTTTTCACTCAACACATTATTAAAATGGAGAATTAATTGCTACATGATGTGAACACTAAAGAAACAAAAAGCATTCAGGAAATAGACTAATGGAAAGTAGGTCTATTATAACTGCTAAAAGTGCTCTGGATACAGTTTCTAAACCACCACTTAAGGGAAACTGAATATAGAGTTCACTCAATACATTCCTCTCTAAGAATCTTCTGCTGGACAGTTTCACATGCAGGCTGTGGAAAGCTGCATGGATCACTGGTCAGACAAAGAATGGCTGTTCACATGTTCTTCCACTAGCCTTTCTATAATTGATTGACATGTTTGACTCCTGGTTAGTGGGGTAACAACATGAAGGATGGATTGGCTAGTAAAATAACTTTGGTAGAACACAGTTTGAAATTCTTGGATGCCATTATAAATCTCAGTCATTAGTTTTATTAGACTGGGCACTCCTACCACAGAGAGCAGTTAAGCTGACAGATTCATACTGAACCTAATAATATCTGCAAGGCGAAGGTGAAAGCAAAGAAGCTAAGATTACTTTAGTAACCAACCTGACTGCATTAGTAAGTAAAACTGTTTCCAATTTAAAAGGCCTAAAAGTTACAAATATGGACACATTATCCATACTTTTTCTCCTAGTGTTAAAAAACACACTAACTTTTTTTTCTTTTTGGTAAATATTAGGGGGGAAAAAGAATTAATAGCTATTAATATATTATTATATTGGTATTTAGCATCTGGACTGCAATGTGCTCCTGAGGTCTCTGGCAGTACCAGGACTCACTGTATGCACAACATGACACAGAACTTTGCAAGGACAGTACTGCACTACAAAGGTTATAGCCTAGGAAGACATGTAGTGTACAGATGGGAAGACAGAGAAGCAGCCAGACGAAGTATTTTTGTGAACTTCATATTTAAACAATTACTCCCATTGGGGCAGCTGTGCACTATTGCTCCCTATTCAGGAATAAATGAATAGTGATATTCAAGAGTACACTCTGATCACTCTTGTCAATGTCTGGATAAACATCACTATTCAGCATAGGTTATTCCTCCCTCAACAGGAGTCCGTCAGTGAGCACAACCAGATCCCTCCCCACAGAAGACGCATTTGTATACGTGAAACTCCTGTGTCCTTCAAAACAGAAACATGCTGAAGATGTTTGTCAGCATCCAAAGATGGTTCTCTATTAGGGAAGCCAAAGGAAACCCAGAAAAAAAGAACCCAAAGGAAACTGGCGTCTTGCCTTTTAGATGGAAGGCATTCAAAAATAAACTTCAGACAATGGCTGTAGCACCTCCCTAGTGATTTTTACCAGCCAAGTTACAATTTGCAGTTACAGCTCAAAACTGTGCCTGCAGCTCTAAAATGTCATTATGGAGTGTTGGCTAATACTAAAGCAAAGATGACAACTGCATTTGCCTCTGCAGGACTGAATTCTGCAACAATGGAAGCAGACACTGTGGTCCAGATTACAGGATTGTATGGATTCATTTCCATTACAGGGTGTAAAACAATGCAAATTAAACACAATGCTCATAAGCAGGATGTGTTCTACTAGCTGCACAGTAAAAGCTATTTTCACCTTCAGAGTTTCATTTCAACTATTGTTTCAGCTGTGAGCTTAGGTAGTACAGAAGGTAATGGAAGTTGGCCTACAAGTTACAGAAACCAACTGTCACTTCATTTAAAGCTTTTCCACAGAAAGAAAATTAAGAGGAAAGATTCATCTCCAGATTTTTGCAGCTTAAAAATAATATAGCTGGTGACCAAAAGCTGTAATACCAGTTTCTTCTGTAGAATACAAACAAATGTATCCAGATTTTGCCACACTGGTGTTAATCTCCTTAAATCTCTGATTTTTCGGTTTTGCTATTACAAAGTTACTGGAGTTATTTTTTTCCTATCTTAAAGAAGATTGTATTGTCATAATACTACCTAAAGTACTTAGGACAAGTCCTGCATGAGATAGAAACCAACAAATATCTTTGCACCCTACCAATAACTCTCCATCTGAATTTAAAGGTAACAGCTAGGGGGAAAAAAAAAAAAAACAAAAAACCTCAAGAAATCAGTTGTGTTCACTTTCAAAAATGAGAAACAGACAAGACCAAGAATATGTCTTTTAAAAACAGGTAAAAGAAATATATAAGACAGTTCAATCCTTTCAAGCAGCATGGCATCTATCTAAAGGTGTCCTACTAGAGGCACATGGTGAATGCATACTCATACTACCTATTAGGAAGTATTATGAAGATGCAAAATTACGCCAACACGGCTAAGTAGGAAGATGACACATATAATTAGTAAATTAGGAAACCTGTATCCAAAACAAACAAAAATTGTTAACTCATATGAGTTAACTTTAAAAATACCATGCAAATCCACCATGCTGCAGACATAAACTTTGGAAACAACTTTCCAAAAAACTAAAGAAACTTGGAGTAAAATAGCTACACACTATTGTATAGCCTCTTGCTTAATATGACCTTGGTACCTGAGAAAGGGAAGGTCCAGTGTTTGATGCCAATTCTTAACTACTATTCCAGTGGGGAACTGGCAGCCAGTAAAGCACAAGTTGATAGGGTCTGTAATGCAGAATAGAAGTGATAAACACATAGATAAATGTGATATTCTAGGGAAACTTTAGTAAAGAAAGTCATGGCTCACAACCATGCTGGAGTTCTTTGAGGAAATCAATAAGCACATGGGTGGAAGAGACCTGACTGGAGTCTATTCATATTTCCAAAAGACTTTCAGCAAGGTCCTGCAGCAAAAACTCTTAAGGAAAATAAGCAGCCATCACACTAGAAGATAGGTTTTGGGGGTTTTTTAGAAATAAAAGGTTTAGAAGATAGGAAGCAGAGGTGTGAGTAAATACAAACTTTTCATTACAAATGAAGATCACTTGCCAAGCTACACAGAGACATGTGCTGGTTAACATACTCATAAATTACCCAGAAAAGTAAAATAATTAATTTACAAAGTTTGTTCATTAAATTAATCAAGTACTGAAGCAGACTTGCAGAAGGACTTAATAACTTTAATGCATTGGAGAAATAGAAGATGATATGTAATCTATGTAAATGTAAAGCACCATAGGTAGAAAAAAATATTAATTCCAACTTCAGATATAAAATGATGTGACTTGAACTAGCTATTGCCATCCAGGAAAGATCTTGTAATCTGCAAATGCTTCTGAGATGACATCTTCTTAAAATTCAGTAGTGGCTAAAGAGCAGTAGATATATAAATAATTATTAGAAAAGGAATAAAGAACAAAACAGAAAGTGTCTTTAGGCTATTATATGAATTGATGATGTTGTCCTGGTTTACCCATCTCAAAAGGGATATACCAGCAATACTTTCAGGGAACAAGAGTACTGATCTACAAAGCATCCATATGAGTAGGGTCTTCTTGACTCTTCTGTTTGGAAAATGACAACTGAGATGTTAGAGAAAGGAGGATATAAGTGATTTATTAAATCACTGGTATTAAAGACATCTGGAGAGAAACTGATTGCTCATTGAAATTCTAGCTGCACATTGATGTGAACAGGGAAGGCAAGAACACGTGGGATTTCACCACTGAGGCTCTACACTGGGCCAAGCACTAAGTTGTCAGTATGGAGTACGTGACCTTTGTTAGAGAGATTCAACCTAGACTATCTGGCCATGTCCTGCTGCTGTTGTTGCTTTCTCTGGGCCATCTGGACAGTTCTCCAGCCTCTAACAAGCTATCTTCCTTGAGGCAGTTTCACAGGTACCATACTTTAACCCCGTATTTTATCATTATAGCAGTTAAATTTGGGGTTAGATTCCATTCCCTTCATCAAATCTTGGCTCACAAAGACAAACAGAATATCTCAGATATTTCCATGGCAATAAATGCAAAACTTCTTTTCCTGAATCACATGCTAAAGGACAGATTCAGAAGTCTCAGGATTCCTCCCTCTCAGATGACACATGGAATAACAAAAAACCATATCAAATGTAACCCTCAAAGAGGCAGGACTTCCCAGCTCCTGCTACTTACAAAAGAGAGAATGTCAGATGGTTATGTTCTCTTAGCTTCATTCCAGTAGACCAGAATCTTTTTACTTTGCCCCTCTGAAGTGCTGGGGCCTGAGCTGTGGACCCAGAGCTGTAATTGACCTGTGAATGAGTCACAACCTAACAGAATGTTTTGTTTTTCCTATTGGCTTCATGTTCCAGAGGCAGAACCTGGCCCACCTGTGTCTTTGTGGCTCTGCCCTCACCCAGGTGGTTGTGGTTGGGGTGGTGGGCAAGGCCAGGACTATATCAATCAGGAGCTGATCACTTGGAGAAGCTTCCTATTGGGTGTGGCTTCTATTGGGGCTGGTTGTATCTTGCTGAGCTCTCTTAGTAGTGTCCTTCCATGTGAAGGGCCACTGAGGGAGCCATCTCTGTCTGTTGTGTCCAGCAGGCAATGCTGGCAACACAGCGGGCAGCAGAAGAGCTGGGCCCACAGGAATTTATGGCAGGACTGTTTGAAAGGAGGGGATGTTGCTGAGTTCAGTGTTGGCCTGTGTGATCAGGCAACTGATGGCAGCATAAAATGATGATAGCTGAACCAGCACAACACCCTCCTTTAGCTGGTGGTCATAATCCCATCCACCTCAATTCCTCAACTTTCTAATCCTTTCCCCTCTTACCAAGCCTTTGTAGGTGCAATGTATTTTACTTGTAGAAGTGGAGAGCCATAAGAGTTCTCTGCATAATTCAGAAGACATTCCTACAAAATAAAATCTTACTTCGACAGACATATTTTAGAAACATATTAACTTATTTTTTCCTCCAACTTTTTTTCTAACAAAGGTTGAACTGACACTTTTTTAGTAACCTGACTGTTAGAGATTAAGGCCTAGGGCTAATATGTGCCCCTTAAATTACCCACCTTGTGCAAAAGCCAGCCATCTCTTTACCCTACCCAACTCTATCCTGTGGAGCCAAACTTCTTGGAACCCACTTAAGTGTTGCCTGTTCTGAGGGAGATGTTTTGCTCTCCACAAGTAACAGGACTGGCAGAATCCTCTATTAAAAATCTATCTGGGAAAGAGTTAATATCACATTAAGAAAGAGTATGGATCCGAAAACAATCCAGCTTCACAGAGAGGCTTTCAATTTTCACTCTGAAGGCTCTGGTTTTTTGCTCTTATACCAAAACCATTTTTCTGTTTCTCATCAAAACCATCAAAATGAGATTTACGAGACATTGTATTCATCTAGATGGCCTCAGTTTTAAGATGATTAAAAAGTTGTTTGCATTCAAGTGCAATTCTGACCATTAAAGACCAGGTATCCTCAGTTGGCATGGTCTGAGTACAGGCAGGATGCTCTCACCATCTGCTAGGCTTTGAATGTCATACTCATTTCCCAGATGCTTTGGGGCACTGGGAGGGCACTTCTGTGCCAAAGACTTAGCAGGAATTGTATTCTGTTGTTTAGCTGGCTGACTGATTTGCTTATTACTTCTCCCTTCAGATGGCTGTTTCTGATTTAAACCATATGTAGCCATTTTTTCAACCACCTTCAGGTTCCTCCTCAAAACTAACTACTCCATAATGCAAATAAAACCTGCTATTTACACTATAATAGAAATGTAAAACAGAATTGTTAACAACATTCAGAATACCTGAAGCTATAAATAACAAATTAAAGCTTTGCTATTTTACATGAAGGCAGCTAAAGTCAACTACACCAATTCTGCAAGATGAGACACACATTCTAATGAATTATCCACTCCACCAAAGATACTAGCTCCTTAGAGCTATGAATTTTTCTGCAGGGCTTTATTTTATAAAAACATAAAACCAATACATATATTGATATTTTAAAGTGACTTGCAAGAACTGGAACTGTGATATGTCTGAATTGAGTTGAAGCATTGTGAAGTTTTTAAGATGGCCAAAATTTGAAAGGAGCTGAAAGTCTTGTAATTTAACTATACCTTCTAGGTTACAGCATGAATTTCATGTTCCTGTTGTGGGACTTCCAAAATCTTGCCTGTTTGATTGAAGATGGAACCCTGTGCACTAAATCCTGCGCATGAGCACTGTCAAGGTTCCATTCTTATTGACTTAAAAGAATTAAAAGACTGGAGATTGAAAAGCTCCTCAAAGGCCTAAGAAAAAGGGATGTAGTCAAGATAAAAGAGAATCCTAGTTGACTGCCCTTCCCGAAACTGATGGTAATTTTACAGTGAATCTGACTGGGACAAGATTTCACCCATGATCTGTATATGGCATCCAGAAACTGAAGTTTGATGCCTCAATGTCTTGCCTTCCTTTTGATTGCAGAGGTTAAGTGATGCCTCATTTCGATATAATCTTGCTAAAGAATGGAAGTTCTGCTTCTTACCTAGATTTATTAGACTTCTCTCTCTTCTTTTCAAACATCAATTATCTTCCAGCATCTCAGAAACAAACTAGTGGGTATTTAAAATGTCTGCCAACAGAAACACCTTAATAAACTAGTTGCATAAAAGTACAAGCTTAAGCACTGCTTAATCAGTTTGAATTAAGCACATCAGGTTTTGTTTGACCGACTGGAAAACTAACACTGGTTCAGCTTGGCAACTCTGTGATTACTGGTGTCTGAGCGTAATACATAGATCTCTCCAGCATAATGTTTGTTCAGTACCTGTGCAAACACCCACTGCTTGGTTAGATTAAGTCGACAAACTTTCAAAGCTATTTAGCATTCTCAAAGAAAATGTGGGGTTTTTTTAAAATAAAAAATTAATTCTTGGAAAGATCCTGTTTTCTTCTGTTTCAGATTCTTAGCTGTGGAAATTGGTACGCTCTTACTATCAGTGAGATTTTGACAAAGTCTTGTTTTTTCTTTAATGTGTGCCATTTAAGATAAACAATTGAATTAATAAAAGTTGCACTTCTTTTACCAGCAACTCAGGAGCTGTGGGCAAGGATATCCTACTCACAAAGGAAACCCAGACAAGCTTTATGTTAGCCTGCCTGGGAGGCAGTCCTGCTGTGGAAGTACAGATCTTGACAGGCTATATATCCTGCATAAATTGAAAGTCATGTCATGCAAGCTAGCAAAACATTGTCTTTTTCTTTTATTTAAAGTATATCTGAAGAAAGCTGGCTTGTTTCAGGAGCATGAGAGAAGGTATTTTAATATGCAAAACAGTGAAGTTTTCATTTCTGGGGACAACTTTGGTTGTTTCTCACAAAGCTTTCAATGAACAGCTCACAAACTGTTTTAATCTATTAGTCATAAAATTGCATTATCACTTACCTGTTTGCCAGTAAACATAATTATGTTTGCAGTGTTCCTTTGCCTATCTCAATCTATTTGTCCTTTTACCCTTTTAAGAAGGCAAATAAGAATCTAATTATTCTTTTTCCTCTTCCTAATAAAACAAGTATTTCTTTTTTTTTTTTTAAGGTCACAACCTACAAGGCAGAAATCCCAGAAATGTATGGTACTGACCTTTATTCTTCTATGTATTGTTTAATTCATCATAAGATCCAAATGATAGTGTCTTACACTGTAAAATAATTTGAAACTTCAATGGAAAATACTAAGCATAACTCTAGATGTGATAACAGACATGGAATATGAATCTTTGGTGCAAGAAAAGAACTATGACCATAGAATTGCAACGAGCAGATAAGGAATATAGGAACTGAATGTATTATTGTATTATGGTCTCAATATACACTTCTGATATTCATTACTTTCATCGTTGTTGCAATTGAACAATACCACGTATCTGTGAAGGTGAAAGTGATATTCAAGAAAAGGGTAAATACTGCAAACTACTTCAAAGGAAGAACTGCTCTCAGACACAGCAGGTGAAACTTCGCAAAGTCACAAAGGCCACGTGAACATTAGCAAGCAATACAAGAAGATCTGTAGATCAAAGCAGCTGGTTCTAAGACTGCTACATCTCAGCTGTCTGTTTTGCAGGGGATTTTATGCCAGACTACATTCATTTTGGTCACCTAGAATGAAAGCGGTCATGATTATAGTTTGAAGCCGTCTGAAAGCCCAGTTCTTGGTGCTAGTGTCTCTTAGGGACTGCTGTGCATTTGGTGTGCTTGAAGTGAAACTTCTAATTTGATTTCCACTGAATGGATCCTTGTTCTTATGCACCAAAACTGCTAACTGAACTAATATTTAACAAATTTTAATCTCTAGCAAATTGTACTCACTCTACCTTAAGCAATGAAGTTTTGATATAAGTTGTGGTCAGATACCACTGTCATAAAACAAAATGTCCATCTTTCAAGCTTAGTATTGAGAACTTCCAACAAGCAGATCTGGAACAAAATACTAAAAGAAACACTTGCAATTCTGACAACAATACTGAAATTCCGTTCTTTTGGGTTTTTTTTATTTTTAAAGATTCCTGCAAATCAGCGCAAATCAGCAGACTGTGCATCTGAGAGGTTTTTAAGGTATTCCCTTTAACAACTCACAGAAAAACAATGGAAGTAGTAATGCTAGTTAGTATCTTGTTAAACCGTCATCCCTTAACTCTGATGCTGTTTGTCTTTCACATACTCTAAAGTATTCTGAGTGGCATGGAACATTTATCCTCACTCATTCACAGATGATAGTTCAGTTTGAGGCACATGAGGCAACTTACCTATGAATACAGAAAAAATCAAAGTGACACTTCACAGCAATAGCTCTACTTACACAGTCCCTGCAGAAACAAAGTTCAGTTGGAAGCAGTGTGGAAAAGGCAATGCAATCATCATGGTATTTTACATTACTCAGAATATTGTGTAACCCAACTAGGTTACAGTAGATTTGAACAGAAATGTTTTTATAGGGCACTATTTTAGACAAAGGTGGATAAGAAAGGTCTTATGCAAGATAGAGATCATAACTGGAACTATCAGTTTTGTGTTTTTGAACCAGCATAAATTGTATTCCTCTTCACAGCTTTTTTTTTTTTGCCAGGATATGTGCCAATGGAAAGTCTGATCAACTTTAAAAAAAAAAAAAAGCTGTGTGTGGCTGTTAGTGATATTTGCTGGCCAATTTTTAAGGTTTGTGAAATTTTGGGAGCCGAAAGGTAATAATTATTTTTTTTAAAGTTCTAATTAAGAGGTCAGACTGGGCAGTGGACTGTATTTAGAATCCCATGTAATTTGATTGTGTTGGCCTATTTAGATAAATTGCTTTGGAAAGACAAATAAACCACCTACTTAAAATGTCCAGGAGGCCCAGGCTTCATTCCAGTGTTTCAAGCAATGACTGAAGCAACAGCCTTTTGTAACTAGCAGCCAATCCAACAATAGACATCCAAGTGTCAGAGTCTGATATAAAGAATGATAAAAGCGCCTGGATCACTGTCACTAATAGAATAAACAGTACACAGTGTTATTTAAGCACAAACGCTCAGCTTTTCTCCCCCTTTGAACTGCAGACCTTTGGAGACTAGCATTAAAGGAAATGAACACCAAAGTTTGAAACATCAGAAGCTGAGACAGTGTCCTACATAAACCCCTGGGATTATTTGGGTTTGTTTAGTTAGTATGATTTCCGTTCAGTGGATGTACTAGGCCTGTATGACAAACCCAGGACTCAGAACATATTAATACTGTGCTGTCAGTAACCTAAGACTCTAAAATCCATAGACTATTATTGAAAGTTCAAAATAGAGAATGACCCATTAATATACATATATATTTAGCCAGTTTATCAGTTTGCACCATGATGAACTCTGCGCTCTTGTCTTTTATCAGCAGGGAGTGTCAAGAGTAGAAAGGGTTAGAAAAGCATGTTTCATTTCCAGAGCTTGGGATGTTCTTGCCCTTGCATCCATTATCATAGGGTAAATTCAGGCATGGACAACTCTCCCAAGAGGAGGCTGATGAGCTTCTTGGTGATGTATCTCAATGGCACGCTTTTCATACTCTTGGAACAGCTTTTCTTTCCCGATTGTTGATTTTATTTGCTGCTGCTATGCCAAGGGCAGCATTTAAGTGCTTGGTAGTACTTTATCTTCACTCCTGTTTTGGGATTTTTATGCTGTGGATTCCAACCTGTTTTGTCTTGCATTGTGCACCTCATGTGACACAACCATGGCTCAGTTTCAGGGGCTTAGACGAGAAACTGAAATTGCCAGAAGAGATGAAACAAAACTTTCCCTTTGAGCTGGGGGCATAGCAGCATATAGCAGGGCTCTGCAGTGCTTTGGCATAGGAGCAGGAGCATGCTGCCTCCCCATGTGCCCTTCCTGTTCCCAGGCTGCCCCATGGGTTATGCTTTGAACTCCCTCCAGGGTAGCAGGACATCTGACTACTGTCATGCCAGACAGCATCAAGCAAGATAAGAAAGGTGTTTGCACTTACTTGGGCAAACCTTGATCATTCCCTCAACTGTTGTTTGGTTGTGTTTTTTTGTTGTAAGGTAAAGAGAACTTAGAAACAATTCTGCATGTCTTTGCAGCTTAATGTACTTGCTCTAACACCTGATTTCCATCCCCTTCATTTGCATCTGGGTTTCTGGAACTTAACAAACAGTTATATTGAAATTTAACCTACTGACCTTCTCCACTTTTCTTCAAAGATAAGAGGGAGAAGGCAGCAAAAGGATCTGAGAAAGTTATTACAGCCATTAACTTTATGCTGGTACCTGAAGTACCAAATCAACCCAACTTCTGGGGTTGGTTTCAAGCAAGAGGAACAAGAGTATTATGGCACAAAACCAGAATAATCCCAAGGCCTTGGGGAACTGTAGTTCACATGACAGGCATGTATAGGAGCTCCTATCCAGCACAGCAGGCAAATTATGTGAAATATTAGATACAGGGTAGGCCCTGGCATTCTCAACTTCCTCAGCATATTATTTTATATAATTAAAATTAAATTCTTTAGATTTCCTTTCTTTCCTTAAATAGCGAAGAAAATTGGGAACAGGACTGATGTTTCCTGACAGCTGTAACCAGTCACAGACTCCTGCCTTTTGAACTATTTTTTCCTTCTGTGACTTGTGCATTTTCTTTCATGGTCTTCTTGTGTTGATTTACTCCCAGTTCCCCTAACTGATATCTATTTCTCCCCTGTGCTTGGCATAGCTATGCCCCCCCAGTTGCTCACTTGCATGGACTTAAAATTAGAAATGCAAAATCTACAGAGGTAATTCAAGCCTCTTACCGGTTCTCTTAAAAAAAATTCAAAATGGGACACTAGAAAGATGTCTTACATTTTCTGATTAAAAAGGTTCCACTGCACTCTTTCTTTATGCTTAGCCTACTAACAAAGGCAAATTGTTAGAATGTTTAATGTCATTTTTAGTGCAGATAAAGAACTTTACCCATAAATACCTTAAGAAGATTACTGCAGTCTTACAGTTAAAGCAAGGAGACTTGGGACTAGGACTTTTCCTGGTTTAGCCACAAGCTTGAAGCCTTATTTTGGCCAAGGCAATTTATAACTGGAAATGAAGATCAAAGTTAAAAGTAGATATCACTCTTTACCTACCACAAGAAACAAAAGGGCAGATTTAATTATAGGTTTGGCATGTAGGAAGAAAAGCTACAGAAACAGTGCGAATAGTAAAACATTTTGCAGAAGTACCAGCTCACTGAAGTTACTCACTACGTGAGAGGTATAACATTGTGCATAATACTAAATATTTTATTTATCAACCATCTTAATTGCATCCACAGTATTTGCGTGTAGCATTAAAAATATAATAAATCATAATTAAAATTTAATTAAGTGCACAGGAGAGAAGCAAGCAAACTCTAAACAGAGTAATGGAGCATTGAAAAGTAGGCTTTTACATTGCATCCCCCATATAGCTTCCAACACCCTGCTGGGACATTGTTTCAGTACTGAAACCGATGGAAGAATAACCCCTCTTGAGTCACCCACATCAGTCCTTCTGGCACCATGGAGGATACTGCTGTCAGCACTGACTTCAGAGAAGAACAGCCCCTCCCTGCAACAGCTTCTCTACTGCCTGTAGCATAGACACTGCTAGCAGTAGGCCAAGACGCCAGTGGTCATAGAAATTAAGGAAAAACACTTCTATATTCCACAAAACAACAGACTTCCCCCAGAACTGCTAAGCTTGAAAAAACTCAGACTTTTCAGAATCAGATAAGGATGAAAACACTTCCAGACAGGCAGAGATGAGGCTGATTTCAGAGCTCGGTTGTGTGCAACAGCAGCTGCTATTCTGCAGATTACGTTTTGTGTATGTTTGAACCAAACTGGATGTATTCTAGATTTGCCTGCATGCTGTAGTATCTTACAAAGAGTAATTCCTGCCATGTTAGAGCAGTCTGTTGAGATCCAACAGAGATTACTTGGGCTTTGAATTCTAGCATAAAACAACAATCCAATATGAAACAGCAATCTTCTGCTGTTTGATAAAAAGTCACAGTTGCAGCTACACACCTGATTAGTCTAAGCTACTTGAGGGAACAAAGAACATCACTCCTCCCCAACTTTATTAATAAACTTCAACTTGAAGAAAGCAGTTTTGCTAGGCTCCAGGTGTCTTCTGTCCATTCATTCCCTTTGCCCATCTAAGTGAGATAGTCTCATTCATTTTATTAGCCTATCTTATCTGTCCAGCAGAACAGCCCTGGTTTCTTGGGAAAAAAGGTATTCTCTTGAGACTAGGATGTGTCTAAGGGACAGATCCTCCATCAGAGGTCATGGGATCTCTGGTTCACATGTTGTCTTCTATTTGGCAGAGTAAAGCTGGAAGGGTCCAACCTCTCTCCAGTAACTAACAACTCCAGTCAATCTTTCTTGTTAAAAAATTCCCATCCACATGGGATCCTTGCTGCTGAAGTCCTTGCAGCATACCAGGCAGCCACAGCAGAGATTAACCAGAAAAGTAACGACTTGATTTTATTTTTCTACATTCATTTTAGAAAAGCACATTTTATGATAAATGAAAGGTCTTCAGAAAACAAATTCTCTTTCACTATAGGAAGAATTAGGTCACTTGAATTAGAAACTTGCAGGAGGCATATTCAGAAGGGTGACTACACCCACACTGCACAATTAAGTAGCAGAACTCTTTGCTGAAGGATCTTATGGATGCTAGAAAGGCATACAGGTTCAAAAAGCATCAGAACAAATTCATGGAAAAGAAAAAAAAACAAACCTGAAGACTATTATTAAATACACGACTATCACCACAGGTTTAGGAACAAAATTTGCTATATGCTAGGAAAATGCTCTTAAAAAACCCACATGATATATTTGCAATGTTTTCAATACTGTTCCTTGATAGCTAGAGACAGGTTTCTAGATTAGATTAAACTTTTGTTTGAAATGGTATAGGTTTTATGTTTCCAAAAGAGTATGGCCTTATTTTGCATTCAGGTACTTTTTTATAACAGAAAATTTGAACCTTGGACAGTTTGCTCTGAGCTCAGTTCTTGCTAATCTACGTATGATGAAAGTTGGCTGAATCAGGGGCTACTGCCAGCCAGTGCCAGCTGTAGCCATAGCATCAAGATACTTCAAGCTGGCAGTGATGGAACATGTGGAATAGCTGGAACTGAGCAAGAAAGGTGTCCTTTATGAATCTAATGAGTAAAATCCCAAAGAAGCTGGAACATATAACTTCCCCTGGATTATTAAGAAGCTTCTTTACTAGAAAGGATTATGTGCATGTTAAGTAATTATGTAATATCATGATGAAACAAAAAAATCTCTAATCAGTCTGTGATGAGTTAATTGCATTATGGTGGAAGAGGAGTAGCTGGCTTCTCAAAGGACAGAAGCTGGAACCAAGAATAGGAGGCAGGAAGAATCAGGGCAGAGAACAAAAGAGGAAAAACCAAATGAATGAAGATGGACAGGTGCATGTAAATAATCCTGCAGAGCAGGAGGATTGTGTACTGAGACGCTGAGGTAAGGGGTAGCAAGCAATACAGTTCCAGGATTTGGCCTGCTCTGAAAAGAGATGGATATCTGAAAAAGAAAGAGCTTGAAGACATGGCATGATGGGGCCTTGAGTCAACCAGGGATGGAAGGTGGAACATCAAAAACAATCAACCTAGAGAAAAATCCCCCTCCAAGACTACAAAGATTTTAAGCAGGAAAAAAAGAGGTGTTGTCAGAACATAGGTTAGAATAATTACCCTTTCTAAAAAAGAAATCTTAAAATGTTTAAGTAAAACAGAGAAAGATTAAAAGTATCTCTAAACAAATTTCCTTCTGCCCAGAAATGAGTCCTTTCTTCCAGGCTTAGTCTCAGACCAGCAACGTGGTGGTTTTCTGAGATAAAGCAAGCGATGCACAGTTCCTCTGCAATGTTCTGGTTTTGCTCCTTGCTGAGCTCTCCCTCTCTGAGCACCCCACCCCACATACTGAAAACTTCACTGCCTAAGCATGTTCACAGTTACTCCGTGGGGAGAAGTCATCTTCCTGCCTGTCTCCAAAGGTTCCTGACCCTATCACTTTCTTTTTAAAGAAACATGACATATAAACTCAAACAAATAAAGTAAATGTGACCCATTGCATGGGAAGGTTGGACTTGATGACCCTGGAGGTCCTTTCCAACCATAATGATTCTGTGATTCTGGGATGACAAGACAAAAGGATTTGGGAACTGGAAAGTTGCATGTGCCCTGAGCGTTAGGTCAATAGATGAGATGCCGCTATTCCAGACACAGTGGATATAGGGAGAATTTTCTGAACCTTCTTTTAGCAAAGTCAACATAGTTTCAAGGGACTGTAAGGAAATCAGAAGCAGCACTCACCTCTGTCGTTGTTGTTGGTTGTGGCAGTCTATGCTAGATTCAGTGTTATGTGTATGTATCATTGCCTGGTTGGAAGTTATCACAAAACTGACTGTTAACTGGTTTGCACATTGCTGTAGACAGACTGTTTCAGAATTCTCAGCTTCTGAGACAAAATCCAAATTTTAATTTTCAGCACTACCTATTGTTCATATTCCACAGTTCTTGGGAATCTTTTGTAGACCCAGTCTTGTGCTCTGGTTTAGGTCCTATCTCAGTTTGAGGCACTGGGAAGTACACAGGTCCAGGATAGGAAGAAACACTATAGTTCAGTGGGTTACTCGCTTACAAAACAAGCATAAGGTGAGGTCTGAACTGATGAACTAGAGCCAACTGGAGACTCTGAGGACACAACAAATGCATTTTTCTGAGATTACCACTAAAATACCTGTGAAACCAATTTGCCTACTCATGATATCAACCTACATTCCTTACTCACTGAAAAATCTTGTTTGAGCTGTAATGGGGTGCATAGTCATGTTGATTGACTTGTCCTCATAGTCTTCTGGAGAACCATTGTTGCTTCCAGCAGCGGTTTTCAGGCAGCCTTTTCCAGACAGTATTTGCTGCTTTTAAAATTCTACCTAAGGATCACGTATTCTTAAGGTATCCTAAAGGAGACTAGAATAAACTTTTTGTTTTCACTTGTAAAGGAGCCTGGAGGGTATCTGCCTGCCATCCTGAGAGCCCTATTGTCAGGGGCTGCATCTCAAGCTGAAGTCTTCATTAGCAGCTGTAGACTGTTACCTCCTACAAAAGCAACGAAGAGATGCCTCCTCACTTTGGGACAGCACTGAGGCCATAGAACCATGCTACAGGCCACCAATACAAGACTGCCCCAATTAACACTGATCTCCAACCAAAATTTCCAGTAGTTCTTAAATACATTTCTTCCATACCTGTTGACTCCTGGGAGAATTCTATAACCCATTCTTTAGGAAAGATGAGGTGAAACAAACTAATACAAAATTTGCACATACATTTCTACTTTTAAAAGCTTTTTAAAGGCATCTGTAGTGAGTTCTTTTGTTTTTGCAGTATTTAATACAATGGGATCCCAGTTCCTTATTAAGTGGTTTAGTATTGCAAATAGGATGCTCCTGGCACTTTTTTCTCCATTGTGGATTTCTAAGACTATTTATTTTTCTTTTTCCAACTCTTTTTCTTAAAAACTGCCAGCAAAATTCCATCATGTTCTCTCTAGAGTACCTGTGACTTCAACTAAGCACTGACCTTAAAAAAAAATTACATTTTAAAATGTAGCTGCTTTGCTTTCACCATGTTCATTGGAAGCTGCAGATAGAAATAAGAAACACTGGGAATAAACATCACTAAGATACTGATAAAAGCAAGGTAAATGTACAACAGCTTAGAAGTTACAGTGTATATAGGGGACACCTATAACAATTTTTCTAATTTTATTTTTACATCTTTAAAAATAAATCTCATACAACCCATTATCTTAGAGTTGAAGCTAGTCTGCCACTGCAAGGTAAAAATATCAGCTAGCATACATTACAGAAACCAACCAACCAAAACCCAAACCAAAATGGATTTCTACTTGAAATTTGACCTTCAGAAGCAGTGGGAAGATTTTGAAAATAACAGTTTGTTTGGGTAGTGTTTTTTTTCCCCTCTCTTTAGAACCACTTGAAAACATGTTAATATTCACACACCACCAACTACAAATTCATCTTAGGGAAAATGGTATATGAAATCTAAGCAGTTCTGGATTTAGTGAATGCAGGTTTCCTACGGCTCCATGCCCTACTGTGGAACTGCAATAGTCTGGCTAGTGTCAACATCAGAATTTTGGGTTTTTGATAATGGGATGGTCTACAAGGCACATGGCCTGATGGTGTCAGATGGGATTCACTTTTCTCAAAGGGGGAACCTTCTCAAAGCTAACGAGCTAGCAGCGCTGTTGACAGAGCTTTAAACTTGAAGGGCAAAGGGGATAATCTCAGGCTTGCCTGTGACAAGCCATGGGATGACACACCAAGGTTTGAGGGAGAGGGTGCTAGCAAGTGCTCTCAGCCTGTTGCTCTGAGACATGCTGGGTATACTGGAGCACATTTGAAGTCTTACGGAGATAAGCCAAGGGCTCCTGGGGTAACAGGAGACAACAGGGAAACATCAGTGAAATACTTCAAAGGAATTAAGGTGACATGGCTGGCAGCCCAGCTGAAGTGCCTCTACGCTAATGCACACAGCATGGGCAAGAAACACTAGGAGTTGGAAGCTACCATGCTGCTAGAAAGCTACAACCTGATTGCCATTACTGAAACTTGGTGGGACAAATCCCATGACTGGACTGAGACTATTGATGGCTACAGGCTCTTTCAGAGGGCACAGGTGAGGAAGGAGGTACAGAGAGGTTGCCTTCTACATCAAGAAATTGATAGATTGTGACGAACAATCTCTGAAGAATAGCCATGAGCAGGTTGAAAGCTTATGGGTAAGAATTAAAGACTGAGACAACAAAAGGAACCTTGTGGTTGGTGTCTACGGGCCACACAATCAAGGGGAGCCCATCAACAAAGCCTTCTTACTCCAGCTACAGGAGTCATTGTGCTCGCAGGCTCTTGTCCTGCTGGGGGATGCCAACCACCATGACATCTGCTACAAAAGTAGTAGGGCAAGCTGTAGGGAATCCAGGACACTCCTGGAATGCATGGAGGATGACTTCTTAAGCCAAGTAATCAACAGCCCTACCAGAGGGGCCTGATGATCACCAATGCAAGTGAGCTAATCAGCGACATCAAGATTGGAAGCAGCCTGGGCTGCAGTGATCATGCCCTGGTGGAAGGCATAGTCCTGAGGGATATAATGTGATTTATAAATGTGGACCAGCAGATTAATTTATACATTTTATTATAGATTGTGCATATTATATAGTTATATTACAGCTATAGATTTATAACTACATCAACAGCCCTCTGCTTCAGAGAAAAGTTACACACCTATCTTGGGTACATAGCGTGTAGGACAGCTCTAAGTTAATCACTCAGGTTCTCCATTGCATTTCTCTGCTATGACGACTTTTGGACTAATCTATCCTTCTACCCACAGAGAACAGCTGTGCAAAAAATGCAACATTGATATCAGTAGAGAATTCCATATCCCAGTTAAATGCCAGGGGGTAGAAATAGCGTATGTAACAAATTACATTTGAATTTGGCCAGAAATTTAAAATCATGGAAGCTAGCCACAACTGTTGAAAATGCAATGGCCAAAATCCTTATGCTTTTTAAAAAATAATCTCAACTGATAGCTATTACAATTTAATAAATTTTAGGCAAACTCATCCCTAAAATCCCAGAAAATGGGATTAGCAGTGGGCTAGCAGTAGCTGGAGCCAAAGATCACTTTTTTATATCCAGTGAAAAGATTTAATTAGCTAATGTCAGTTACTAAATGTTCCTTTCAAACATCTTTTTTTAAATGCATGAATGTATTCAAAATATACTTCTGTAAAACATCTGCTTCAATAAAATATAAAACATTCACAAAAACATTCACAGTCAAATTTGTCCTTGATGCTGTTTCTGTGGCATGGGTAACTAATATTCATGTGCTGCTTGTCTGCATGAAAACTTGCAGGTTTACAATTTCTGTTGACATAGCTACAGGACACTGTCCTGCTGCTCTTTTCAACCTTACTGACCTTACTTTTACAGGTAATATTAGAACCAACATACTGATGTATATTGGGTTTGCATGGCAAGGTTTTGGTAGTGAGGCGGGCTACAGGGGTAGCATATTCGAGAAGCTGCCAGAAGCTTCCCCCATGTCTGATAGAGTCAATCATGGACCCCCCCGCTGGCCAAGAATGAGTCCATCAGCAACAGTGGTAGCACCTCTGTGAGAACATATTTTAGAAGGGGGGAAAAAACCTGCAGCTGAAGAGATGAGTGAGAATATGTGAGAGAAACAACTCTGCAGACACCAAGGTCAGTGAAAAAAATGATTGTTTGCCATAAACCAGCTGCAGATGACAAAACTATGTAAAAGACATGTAAAACCTCTTAACTCCAAAAGGGAGTATGTAATTGAGGATAACTGAATTAGTAAAATAATTACAGGCTTTCAGTAAGTGATTTCTCAGGATATAAGGCAACTGTAATTTGGCCATCTCATCATGAGAAATCATAGTAAGAAAAACTTCTTTATATGGAATGATGCAACACATATTATTTTGGTTTTGGTTGTGCTTTGTATTTTAAAATATAATGCAAGGCTTTGCTTTTCCATGAAGCACTTCCATAGAAACTTAGCTCTGTGGAACGTCCCAGCAACAATGATATTTGTTCCATTAAACACTGTGATGGCTCAATCTCTTTCAACGTTTAACTGCATCCCCTTCCACTGACTCCAGTGGTGTCTTTAATGTAACAAAGAACCTACCGTGGAATCCAGATGAAGCACATATTGGAGAGATCCCACCCTGCAGGTGGACACGGTGAACCCGGCCTGACTTGTGCCTATAATGCACAACAGCTTTATCCTGTTCAAGTACACCTCTGGAAACACTCAGTGATTCATGGCCAATGTAAAGACACACCCCTATTGTAATCCTACAATATGTTGCCAGATTTATTTTTTTTAGTGCATAATGATAAACAATTATTTTACCTATGTTTTATTAAACACACAGTTTAGAAGAAAACTATTGATTCTTACCACAAAACTCCCATCTTACTTTTAAAACAAATTTTATATTAGATGAAATAAAGAAAAAATCCGAGATCATATTGTTGTTCTTAGAGGCAAGTTAAAAAGCGAAATCGGACAACATAAATCCACATCACACATCTATATTTCACACAAAGCAAAAAGATCAATTACAGAAAACAGGGCTTTACAAAAGTTTGGCAGTGTTAGGCAAGTGAATACAGATGCTACGCACTGCTTGGAAAAATTATTTACTTCGTTAGCTTACAAAAGTGACAATGTTTCATGTTACACTTTATATTATGAATACAGCTAGCAACTTTGATCCTGCAAAGGTACTATCTCCTGAGATGCCATGAACACTTGCAACTTTGCTTTCAGAAACAGCTTAGAGTAAGTCTCAAGTCAGCAAAAAGTAGTGAAGTTTAATATTTTTGTTACTGCCTCATCGGCTAACAATTTATATTCTGATTGCAGAATAAGCGTTGACATTAAATCAACACATAACTTTCCATGTAGAGCCTTAACCAAACTAAAACATACCTGCAGGCTCCATGTCAAGCTATCAGATTGCAGCAGCATACTCATAGCACAATAGGCAGCTTTCCTATACTTCATACATGTAATCACCTGACATGATCGCAGCATTTAGTATTGTGATTGGTAATTATGTTTACAGACAAGATTTGATTCTGGCTTCATATTGGTATCAATCAGGCACAGGCATTCTGAAGTCAGTGAAGCCACACAATGTTAAAACTAGTGTGCTGGTGTGATACGAGTCAGACCTCATGTGCTTAACTGAGTACCACAAACTTCACAGGTTGATGAGGACCTGTGCTTCAGAATAACATGGTAACAAGCTTCCCCCTTTATACTTCTCCAATGCTTTGTTTCTAAACCTGCAAGAGGTTTGAAAATGCATCCATGAGATTCACAGAAAGCAATAGTCAAGCAGTAGTTTGGTGGTACTTGATGATCACAAAGGCCTTTTCCAACCTAAATGATTCTCTTATTCTATATTTTTAAAATTCATTATGTAATTATCAAGAGAGCTAAATTGTTCCCCCCCCAAGATGGCAGATAATGGAAAAACTGGAACACAAACAACTTGGTAAGCTATCTTGGAACGAAAATATCATAGGACAAAAAAATATAATTGTTAGAAAATCTCTAACAAATAGTCAAACCTGTTTTTATTTTGAGTATTTTGCTCAAAATAGAAGTCTTTTAATACTGTTGGCATTTAAATATAAGGTATAATTAGCTTTTGCCTAAACATATAAAAATTCCCATTTTAGGGTCTTAATGAATTACTAGGTTTTGCTGAAAAACTGATGCAAAACAAAACATCAAGCAGTGAGTGTGAAATACAACTGGTAACAGATTAACCATCTCTACTTTGAGAAAGTTTCATTTTTTTAAAAAAGCTGTAGTAGCTCGCATTAGAGCGGAACAAAGAGCTATAATATTTCAGAATGTTGCAAATTCCATAAGCTTGTATTTATGCCATTTAGAAGTACTGCAGTTTTCATTATAGAACAAAATTTGTTTTGAAAAATAAAAGTACTTATGCAAGAGCCCAAATGAACTCAAAATCCCATTTCTCAGATTTTGAAACAACCTAAAATAGAAAAATAAGATACTGCCAAATTATTCAAAATGTTTACCATTGGCTATGAAATGATTTTTATAAGATCATGGATTTTTAAGTAAGTATATTTTGCTCACCAGATCAGCACATATTGTAGACTTGCAGACCTCCAAAATGCAATGAAAAAGTAGGTTGAGAAAAATATTTCTTTCCCCTTTTCTCAAACTCAGCATGAAATCTTAACTCTGCTGATATTAGCGACAAGGCCTCTGCTAGCTTTAGTGTAGTCAGGATTTCCAAGCACAAAGGATTTTCTTTTTGACCAGTAAAGTTTTACAGCGTACAAACATGTTTATGCATGTCTATCTCTATAAGAAAGATACGTAATTATGTGATAAGAACTACACATGATGATACATAGCTATTAAAAGTCTGAACACACCTTTACATTTCAGAAATCAAGTCTGAAGGAAACTGCAATAGTTCTGGTTACTACAGCAATGTCAGCTTCAACATGTGGCCCTCTCTGACACATTTTTCAGGAATGAAAAGTAGCAGCATGCTTATACATACACAGAATCAAGCTCATGAGAAAAGATAAGTAAGATGAATATTTAACAAAGACAAGACAGACACCAGTTTTTTCCACGCAGATCTCCCTCATATCCTGCGGAGAGTTGAGCTTATGTGGGAATGTGCTCAGGGAGCCTTTCAATATTAAATCAGGAGCTGGACTCTGCTTAACTACTGGCAATGGTCTTGCAAGGACTGTATGTCAGGAAATAATGTCGAGGAATTTCATGCCACTATGCCTATCTCCATTGCATTAACAGGTACCACAAGCTTTACCGGTATTAAACCAACCTTTTTGACTTCACAACAGTACAGAGACATGCTGCATCCACGTAATTTGTGGAAATTCTGCAGGTTCTTTAAGGTTACTTTACAGTCTACTGCAGTGGCTGTAGTCGACTGGGAAATGTGATGTAATATGTTAAGTGTCTCATGAATAAGACACTTGGCCAATCTTAATTTTAGAATTTCCTAACTTAAATGCTAGACCACAAGATGAATTTTGTTCCAGTTTTAAAATACTAAATGTAAAAATACCATATTTTATTCAAATTAAATGAAAACAGAAGATCTGGAAGCAAATGACTCATGCATCAACTAACTTCATTAGGAACTTCATTACAAGCACTTCATTAGTGCTTGTAACAAGGTATCAGAATTAGCTGCTTTATTAGTTAACCCCAAATTAAATAGAAATTATCAGCATAAAATGACAAAACATGTTCCAGAACTCAGAAGTGACTGACAGTTTTTCCTCACATTCTCCAAGGAAAGAAAAAAATCTAAAAAACAAAATAATGAGCATTTGCTAATAAGCACATATAGAAATTTCAGATTCACCTTCAAATCCACAGTAACACACTGAATGGAAGCTCTTACCTGTGGTCCAAATGGCAAGGCAGAAATCTGAACATGTGATCGGTTTGTTTAATTACATTGTATCCGCCAGCACTCCATACGTAGCACAATAGCTATCATCAGCGGAATTATTTCAAGTCTGAGATTCAGTGCACAGTGTACATAACAGAATTTCCCAAAGTATGGGACATAATTAAGTCTTTATCAAAGCAAGTAAGTCTTTCACAGTACAAGATGACATCAAGTGGGATTGATGTCTGTTGATTAATATATTCAGGGGTTTCAAAGATAGCCTGTAAAAGGCTGTCAACTCCAATGAAGTTAAGAAATTATATTCTGGAAAAAGGAAGTGTTTCATGACTTTGATACTTGCTTTTTTCCATTTTCACAGAGATTTTTTAGCTACCAAACATGAATAATTTGTCCCACTTTTTAAAACCTTTGTTGATCAGTGTGAATTTACAAATCTAATTAATAAATGGACAACACACTAACAGATTCACATTGTGTGGCTAGTGAGCCTTACTGCTGATGTAGCTCATGTTGACTGAGGTTTCTGCATTTTCTACTTGTATGACTGCGCTGGAGACCTCTTCACTCACTGAAAACAAAAAAAAGTAACCCCATGGTTTCTGATGGACTTACTGACACTCTGTTAGTCAAAATACGTTTACAAAAATTCTGCCAGCTACATGATGTCTTAATGGATGCAGCTGCTGGGATGAAATTGTGTTGTCTGTGCTGCACCCAGCAGTGGCAGCCTCATTAAAAATGGTGCACTCATTGAGCTCCATACACAAAATAGCTCATGCAACAGTTGCAAACTGTTCTGTTAGTCAGC
Organism: Eurystomus gularis; assembly: GCA_013400335.1. Taxonomy (NCBI): domain Eukaryota; kingdom Metazoa; phylum Chordata; class Aves; order Coraciiformes; family Coraciidae; genus Eurystomus; species Eurystomus gularis. Next base: position 3,721 of record VZZY01007655.1, on the reverse strand, counting down.
AAGCTCATCTTCATCGCTTTCCACAGTAAGTACAAAACTGGGTCACTGGTGGTTTCTGTGAAGGGCCTAATGCTAGAACGTAAATTGGGCTAGCTTCCCAGTTCAATGCCTGTTTAACAATGTGAGTGACAAATCCACATTTGCAGAATGATACTGTGTGATCATCTTTAGAAAATTTTGGTATCGCTTCTCAGAAACATTTTAGATTTCAGCAAATGTTTCTACTGAGGGCAATTTGATACTGTTAGATTGAAGAAATATACTTTGCAATATGAGCTTTTTTAGGTTCTAGACTAAGCACTGACACAGATGTCCTAAATTAGTTGTAGCCTCTTTTTTTTGCCTGGAATTAATAATATTTCAGGGTTATTACGGTGAAGTCTATTCTTTACTACTTTCCTTTACAAACTGATAGTAGAATGAATGGTAGCATTTTAGAAAATCCAGACAAATGTAGTAAGACACATTTATTTTGCGCCTGTGGTCTAATTTTTAAAATTAGGCAGCGTGTGATATTAGTCAGTTTACCAAGTAGGTTTTATTTTAGTAAACAAATAAAAGTGGCAGAATTCATAAGGAAAGAGATTATGTAATAAGAAACAACTGCCTTCGAAATTAATGTCATTGCCGGGGCATATAAACTACCAAAAATATTAATGTGGGTAAGTGAAGAAATGATGATATGTCTTCTGCCATACTAGTGCACTGTAGATGGCAGATGGCAAATGCAGTCTAAAATCAAAACAACTCCAGCCTGAAGATGGATGGAAACAACTGGCAAACTCAGAAACAATTGTTGTACTTATTCAAGTAAAACACCTATTAAGTCCCTAATTAAAGATAGCAGAATTATCCTAAAATAGGTATCTTCATGCAATTCTTGTATTTAAATGTAATAAGTTAACAAAAACATGTTAACAATCAGGTTCCAAAAATACTTAGTTCCAAATAGTACCAAGTAGGTTCCTAAATAAAACGACTAGGAATTTAAAAAATATAATCACTGCATATTTTCTCAAGACTCATAAACATTAGAGATTTTACCAATATTAAGGCAAAAGAAAACAAAATCTCATTCTTACAGCCTGAGAAATGGCAGATGTGCAACTTTAGCTTTAGAAACATGAGAGCTATTGCTTAGCACAAATGATAAATGCTGGATGTTGCTGTATTTTAACCACAGTAATTTCTTTCATTTTTGTTGTCAACATTCCCAGAGGCATTAGTTTACAGATTTTTGAAAGACTGAGGTTATCAGATTCTGCTCTGCTGTACTTCTGTATACAGCACTAAAATGTTATTCAGGTTTAAAATCTAATTTATTTCTTTACATAGAAAAGAAAAACAATTAATACAACAGCCTCAACATGCTTATAGTAAGAGTTGAGATGAGTTGTGCTAGAGAGAAAATATTTTAGAATGTAAAAGAAGTAATTTATCCAAGATGGAATCTTATTTAGGGATCACTTATTTAGATGTAAACACTAACGTAGCTTTAAAATTAGGGCACCAAGAACAAGTGTTCTAAGATTTTAATAATGAGCTGCTTTCCATTCCTTCTACTACTAGTTTTCCTCTACATCTGCTTCTAAATTCTACAATTAGACCAAAATGACAGGCATTTGTGTGATGTCCTCCTACACATCCATTTTTGACAAGGCTGCATTCCCAGATATTGGCCTGCAGCTCACATTAACTGCAGTATCAATCACTTCTGTGAGGTGAAAACAGGGCTTAGAGAGAAATAAATACATTAGTAAAAAATCGTGAAACAAAGAGTTTAAAAGAGCTATGGTAAAATT
>VZZY01007651.1:0-16283 GCA_013400335.1 Eurystomus gularis | reverse complement strand
TACTGATTTTGTACATATTTGTACATGCTCTATTTTGTTATTATTATTTTCATGAAACCTGTTTTAGTTTTCTTTCCTAATCCGTAAGTCTCTCTCCCTTATTCTCTTTTTCTTCTCATTTAGGATGGGAGAGGAGTTAACAGAGAGCATCTGTTTTAGGTCTAGTGGATTGCCTTGATCCTAAACCTTGACACCATGTTACAAAATTATAATATTTTTTCCTTCCTCTGTGTTATACAATTCTTTCTTTATAGTAATTTTTTTTTTTTTTTTTTAGGAGGTTGCCTTTTATTATAAAAGCTACACTGGAGGCAAAGCCCCAGTAAGCTAAAAAAACCACCACTCAACCTAACTAGAATCAATCATTGAAAAATATTTAATTCCTTCATCTGAACTGTTTGTGTTCACTGATGATACTGAAAAAGGTACATCAGTCTTGGTTAGAGGCTGTAGACTGCAGCCTCTTAATCAATAATCTCCCAGGTAGGCCTCAGGTTGGGTCACAAAATTTAGGTCACTGAACCTAGAAGTTAGGACTTTTACAGCTGGTGTACATATGGGACTTCAAGTCACCTGAAGAGACAGTCTTGGACATAAAGGAATTGTTTGTACAGGAAAAAGTCTCCTAAGCTGAAAAGTTGTCATTTCTTTCAGAAATAAAATGTGTTGTTCTTCTACAGCTCTAGAGGGATATAAGAGAAGAATGTGCTTTTAACCACAGTTACAGGAGATAGATATGCATCCCTCTAAGCAAATGCATAAACTACACATAACTACTCTATAGAAATGAAACCTGTAGACCTGGGCTGTTTTATTTTGAAAAAGCCCAGTTCATTCTGTAATTCATATTGTGTGCTCATTTATCTGATGCGTTACATTAATACCAGTGAGACTCCTAGCCTTAATATCCTCCATATTTCAGACAGAATGACATAGAAGATGCATAGAATGATTTGCATTCCATTTTGACCCTACTGCTCAACCAAAAAAGTGTATATTGGGCTGCATAAATCTGTTTGAAATAACATTTTCTTTGGACTACTGCGAAATTGGAAGATATCCATATATCATATATTAAACTTTATGAGTATATAAAATATGTTTATATATATATTGAATAAGTGCAATTCTTATATACTGCTTTTTCAAATGCATATTGTTATGCTTATGTTATTACATATAGTAATTATAGACAAAACATTGAAGTTTTTTTTCTTGTGCATTGAAAACTAAACTTTTCAAAGGTTTCTTGAAAAGAAGCTGTGCCAAATCATGGTTTTTTATCTGAAAACAGATTATCTTATCTTTTAGGAAATCCATCCTAGACATGGCAGTCTCTCTTGTTAAAACATTGATCTAATCAATCCATTTTCACAAAACAACTTCAATTTTATGAGACATTAACTAACAAAACAACTAAAGCTTTTTTATTACTTTTTTTTTTTGAGGTTTCATTGCATTAGTTGCATTACTTATATGCTTAAAATTAAACATATCTTAGTTTATAGGTTTGGGATTGATGTACTTGTGGCATAGTAGAAAAAGGACTTTTCACACAATATAAGACACATACCAAACATACAACACCACACTATATGGAATAAATCACTGGTTAATAATTTGGGTATTTAAATGCTAGGAAAAACTAACGCTATTTTGCCATATACTTGGAAAATGGAAATTCATTGTCATGCAGTTTGCTGACTGTGCTGGAGTTCAAATGTTGACATTGCAACAGAAAGAGATACAATTTCAGATGCTTCAACTTTCATTCATCTAATTTATGACCCTCCACAGCTTCTTTAAGATATGTCATAAAAATACAGCTCCTGTGAGGAAAAAAGCACAAGGAGCCATTCAGACTAGTTCAAGAGAAATAACATTTAATAACCAACTGATTGTGCAAACCCATTGACATGGTGAATTGTTAAGTATTATATGGAGTAAGAAAGTCGTGAAGAACACCACAGGTATAGTAACAAAGTGGAAAGTGCCTGCCTGTCTTTTTAAAACTTCTTTGGAGGGATTTGTTAACATAGATATCTATATCAATTTCTCTTTCTCTTTGCATAATCATTTCTAACACACACACAATCATTTGACATGGGAGTTAGAAGATGTGAAGATGGTAGATGAACATCTATATCTTTGATTTTTAAGTGTTAATAAGGTAATCGTACACACATCCATTAGGTTACTGCTTTCCAAATTCTCCAGTGATTTCTCTCCTGTTATTTCAAAGTCACCTTTATTGAGATTAGCATCTGCTACATTCCCCTGTCAGAGACAGAGTACTAGGCTGAATAGACTTTCAACTTAATCCAGTCTAGCTGTCATAAAGTCTTACAAACTGTAAGTTCCAGAAATGAAAAGGATCAAAATTATTAGTGGACGTTCAAAAATAGAATACAATCATACAAAATAATTACCTTCACTTTACAAACATATAAAATGCACTTACTTTGAGGATGAGAAAGGGGAAAGTATCCTTCCATCAGAAAATAGTCACAAAACTTTGAACAAATAAATTCACACACTGCAGAGTACACACACACACATGCATGCAGGCATGCACATACACACACACACGCGTGCACATGTACACACACACACACATGCTTAGAGTTTACACTGCATTCTTCTGATGCCATGATTATTATTTTATTTGTACACCCACCTTTACTGCACATTCTAAACAAACAATAGACAACAGTGTAAGGGCTTTTTTTCCTTAAAACTGCAACAAAACAAGTCTCAACATTTGCAAAACATTCCTTTATTATTAGAAATAAATTATTTTGTATAAAAATTAGCATGCGTTGACCATTGCATTTATTTTAGCATAACCCAGGACTTAATTCAGTCAGCCGCCACAAGAAACAAACTCAGCTTCTTTTACGAGTTGAACAGTTTAGGACAGGAAAGGAAATTGTCACAATCACAAAAAAGTACTTACAAATATAACATCAGACATTATTTATTTCAACAGCATTTTTTTTTCACAAGCTAACATTTGTTTTCCTTTTGTGATTTACTTCCTTTTGTAAGTGAACAGTTCAGAAGCTTGACACTGTCTCTGTGTTATAAAACTGGACTTTTCCTTCCCCTGTCTTTTTTTTTGCTTTTTGCCTCTTGTTTAATCCTTCTCCATTAGGAAACTGCCTATTGATTTGAATGTAGTCTACTGATATTTCCAAGACTGAATTCTGGTGGTGGTAAAGTCTGTGTTTGCAAGATCCCATCCTGCAGGTCTTCCAGTGAATTTCATCCCTGCTCAGTCTGCCTGATTGCTGTAACTGACATAAGTTGTCTTGGTAGAGGAGGCTGTAAATCAAAAAATCAAAAACAAACAACAACAAAAAACAAAGTTCAGGATTTTTAGAATTAAGAGAGGCAGCAAAACCCCTCATATTTAGCATTTGAACTCAGACATTGTCCAACTATATTTCCAAATAACATGGCCCATGTTCATGGAATAAAGTACAAAAGTTTAGACACGTATATAAGTGGTAAGTTGGATCTCAAGTTCTGTTTTCTTGATGATAAGTTATTTTGTTTATGACTTGAGGAAGCAAAGGTCATTAGAGAGGAACAATGATGAGTGGTTTTAGCATATCCATCATAGATTTTCAACATACTATTTGCCTGATACTATTTTGGTTGATTTCTGTATAGAGGTTTTTTAACTTAGAGCTTGGATTTCTCTCTCTCTTCTACTGGTTGAAGACACCTTTGCAGATAGTGGTGGGTTGTCCACCCAGAAGGAGGCTTTTGCTCCTTGAAAGGAGCAAAGCCTAACATGGGAAACATCTCTCTAAGTTAATGAAACTGAGTAGATAGTGTCTACAACACATATTCTTTGGAGAGCTTTCAGACAGAAAACATCTGCATACAAGTGATCCAGCAGAAATGCTTATGAGACCCTAGGTTGTATTTCAGAGCTGCCCTGTTATTATGGTCTCCTTATGTTGATGGTCAGTTGATCATGTCTTCCTTTGAGCAAAGCTGACACCCCCTGTTCAGAACAACGCAATATGTTGAGGTTACACACCTTTACTGTTGTAAAAGTGAACAACTGTGTATCTTGCACAGAAGATTGTGACAGCTTCTAGCCCTTATATCTTATCCCTTTGCTGTAAAAAATATGGCCTATCTCCACTGTTGTGTTAATATATTGGTGGGAAGAGGGAAGTAATGATATCAGGTCCCCCAGCCAGCTCCCTAATTTTAAACCAGTTGGGTACATAGTGAATCCGACTGACTGAGTCTCTTTTTTTTGTCTCTATAATAAGGTCTATGTCACACTGCATAGAGGAAGTTGGCTTCCCAGATATGTTTTATATTCTGTCTGCTACAGACATGTTCTGCTTATGATAGTGAAGACTGCAGCTGGCAGGATGAAGATAATTTGATGGCACAAAAGTTGTTAAGTCTGTAGATTCAAAGCTCTAAATTCTATTTCCATATCGTCTTCAATTTCTTTTTTCTACCTAGAATCTGGTAGGAACAGCTGAGACAGACAAGAAAATGATTCTTCATGCTAATTCCTAAATCCACCCCAACAATCCAATGATTTAGGAAGAACAGAATACAGAAACTAAGAAATGAGAGTTTTCTCTATCCTGCACCAAAGATTAAACTAATTCAAAGATCATTAAAATTGCTGCAAAATAACACTAGGTAGTATAAATAACTAAGATCATTGCTTGTTTTTTTCTTCGGGTTTCTGAGCGATTTGATTCTAATATTGCATTTGACATTTGTAAGACATAACAGAACCAGACCATTATAATTCACATATCCCTATAATTTTCATTCCCTAAAAATGTGAATATAAGAATAAATAATCAAAAGGAAGCTGCAAAATGTAGTATTTCTTACTTGCATAGGTATCTCCAGTACTTCGTGTCTGGAAGAGCTAATTCATGGAAGGATAGCTTTTGGCACATTAAGCAAGTCTTTCACATAATCGATCACAGTATTTGAGCACCAACATGAAATAGCTTTATTTGCATGTATTGGGACACTTGAAGCAAATATAGCCTCATTTACATCTTTTAGATCTTTCAGATGGGATGTACTGCTCCCATCTGAACTCTCCCATGCTCCCACAGCTGGATTTCTGAGAGGATTCTATTTTTCCTTTGGCCCATTAATTCCTTCTGAAAATAATGTGGGACTGCTGAAATGGCACCAAGTTCCTTAGAACATAAAAGGATTTTGTTCCCAGCTAAGAAATAACAAATAAATGCACATCTGCAGACTCTGCACATGGGAACAAAAGAACAGAGGGAGCAGAGCTTATATTTTCCCTCACTCTGAAAATAGGCTCAGATATCTGATCAGGTTAAGATATCTTACCCCTTTACCCTGTCTCAGCTGAGTTAATTTGCTGTAACTTTGTTGTATATCTGAGACTTAAACAGTTTTGACAGAATGTATCTAGGACTGATCAAGAAACAAAAATTATCCTGTTGAGTTCTGAGTGTTGTTAGTTTAAAAAATGATAGCATAGGAAGCTAGTGTAGATAGTAGTTCACAATGTATTAAATGTAATCTCATCTCCAAACAATGTTTATTTATTTGATAAATAATTTCAGGTGTCATTATAGTTCACTGTAATAAGCCTAAAGTTCGTGTTCGGGGATCTGAAAGCTTCAGCGGCTGGTGTCCTGCTCTTTAAGACTGTTAGCATTTCAAAGTAATAACATGAACCACATTTGGCAAGGATAGATGGCCAGAAAAAGTAACAGACTTGGCTCAAAATATTTCTGGGAAAGAACACCTTATTCTAGCTCCTATTACTACATTGCTGTTGGAATGAGACAAAAAGAATAAAAAAATCAAAGAGAATATAAAGTAATTTAGAATTATTATTGTGATCTGACCTATATGCATTTAAAGTATTTAAAATTGTTATGCATTCTGTAATTGCATATGGATATTTTTTTTATCCTATTTCGCAGATACAATTAGTTTTCCAGTGAATATGAATGTATTTCCACAAAAAAACCATGACTGTATTCATGTGGGAGACAACGTGGAATAAAGTCTGTTACATGGAACAGGACAAACCAGATAGAGCAGTGCTGTGTCTGGATGGGAAGCAAAAGGAGTTACCTGACTGTTTTATTTCTCACCTAGTTATGAGTATTGTTATCACTACCAGTATTTGTGCTTGGGAAATGTTGGGAAACTTGTACTACCACTTCTACTATACTAGGAATAACCTGATTTTTTGTGATCAGCTTCTTATACTGATCCATGCATTAGCAGCTACAGTATGGTAAACTTACAGACTATTTTTATATAGTCTTCAGTCTGGCAAACATTGAATTCAGTGGGGGCTTGCATTTTTCCGAGATAAGTACAATATTTTTCTGTAAACTTGGTACTGACTTGTCTGAATGTGTTCAAGCAAAATAGTACCATTCAATCTCCTGTCAACATCCTCAAAAAGTAATTAAAAAAAAAATTAAAACCCTTATTTGCAGTAAAATGACTGAAAAAATAAAAGTCTTTAATTGTAACATCTGTTGTCCATCCCATATGACTTCTAACTCCTCAACAGAAACCAGTTCTCCATTACTACTAAGCTCTAGGTGTAAAGTTACTGGCTCTACCTGTATTTGATTATTATTATTATTGTGAAGTCCAGTTCATAAGACTGTATGTCATGGTGAAATGCAAGCTATAACTTTTGTTATCTTCTATACCAGAGCAATTTAGAGATGTGGTGAGATTAAAGAACTTTTCTGACATGAGAAAGAACTTTTTCTCATTACTAACCCATGACATATCAGAACATGTAATGACTAAGCTGCATATGAATTATTACAATTTTTTACCAAGATGAGTAAGACCACAAAAAAAACTGGATGGGAAGCATTATTCTGGGAAGTGTTAGTACTAATGAGTTATGATAAATGAACAAGTCAACAAATATTAAGTTAAGGTGGAAAGGTAAAAAGCATTATTTTCACTTCCATATCTAACTGCAAAATAAAAACAATGATAACTGTTTTCATTATTTTTTTTTCAACACCCTTTGAGTTTGGAATATACGACTATGACCATAAATATACGTCATGAACGTACCACGACTGGCACAGCAATGCACAACACATCAAATTAACACTAGCTAAAACAGATCATTTTAAAAAGATGTGACTTTCCAAAATCTGCTTGTGCTTTTTTTTTTTACTAGCCTCCTGTGAAAAACAATTTCTTTGAATCAACTCTAGACATTCCTGCATTCAGCAGTACATGAATTCTGACACATCTCTGGATTCATGCAGAACAAGCAACAAAAAAATAAAGTTTATTATTGAAAGAAAGTGCATTTTTGTGAACGTACATCTATTAAGAAGTGCTGCCACTCTTGACCATGGGAAAGTCTACAGATGACTTACTGTTGGTTTCAAGACTTTCACACAGTTCAGTTTTGACCTCGCCATTTGGTCTGTCATTTCCTTTTTGGGTCAGTTTGCTTTGCATTGTGGCAGCTGTCACTACAGCCTTGAAGCTCCGCTTCCGTTTTTGAACATTCTGCTCTGGATGAAAAATGATAATATAAACCTTGGGCATGTAGAGCATGCCCAGAGACACAGAAGCACTTAAACTCATGGAGACAGTAAGTGTTGTTGTCTGGATGTACATCTGGAGAAGGAAAGAAACAACATAAAAATAATTGTTATATTGCTTTAATATAAGAAGGAAAATAAATATCTTCAAAATTCTAGGTGAAAAGGGAACCAATAACACTCTTGCTTTTCTGCACATACTTCAGAAGGACCCTTGACTTTGGTTGCCTTTATAGTCAAGTATGACTGTTTCATGTTGATTTTTTAACCTTAAGAGTAGGTGGTAGAAAAATTAATATTTATTAAACTCCATTCTCATAGAAGTAATCAAGATGCTGTAGCAATCACATTTTTAGGAAAGAAAAAAATATGTCTGTACAGGAAAAGAGGAGAGACAATAAAGTTAGCGTTGTATCATCTACTTTAATACACAGAAGCCTCTATAACAATATGCCACATGGTGACTCAGTAGTGTGTGCCACACGGCTCAACCAGCAGTAGACATAATGCAGGATCTAATAAAATCTTTAATAAAATCTTTCAGTTTCAAGGTTGTAAAAAAAAAAAATTAGTTTCTACATAGTAAAGCTTGTATATTCTTGAGTTTGTTGGGGAGGAGGGTGTGGGGTTTTTTATATTTCCATGTTACTGTTGAATTCTAGTCACAATGCTCTGTTGGCACACACAAACATATTCGCAGTTCTAATTAAGAAATCGGAAAATTGGAGAACCATGAGATCAGATCACAGAGAAAATTTTACTTTACAGTTCTGTGTAGTTTCCTAAAGTAAGTAGGAAATCTCAGTAATCATGTTGTTATACTGGAAAACATACTGAAGTAAAATATGATCATTGCCTTGGCAGAGGATTCACCGACATTGTTGTCAGGCATCATTTTAAGCACTGGCCAATACTACCACATTAACCTGGAGATAAGGAAGGAAGTCTGTCTGCAATGTCAGCTTCAGATCACCTGTTTTAATTAAGTGCCCTTGGGTAAGATGGCCCTTGGCAGAAAAGTAGAGATATAATAAACTGGTGTGCAGTCACTATTATAGTTGAACAATTTTTCAATATCTTTAAGTTTACAAAGTTTTTCCATTAGATGCTTTATTCTTTGACATCACAAATAAACTGTGTCCTCACTTAAAGCAATGTTAGGTGAGAAATGTGACAAGTCTATTTTGGAAGTGTGAACTCTAGCTCTGAACCACCTTGCAAAATATCTGTATAATTGTACAGAAAAATTCCAAATACTACCATAAAATGCAGGATAGCCCAATCTATTCTTTAAGAAAAGACTAACATTGCTTCAAAATTTGTAAGAAACTGAACCTGCTTTCAGGGAGAGACTGAAAAGACAATCAGGATTGTGCTGAGAATGTTATAGGAGCAATGCTTTCCTTCATTTCATTAATATGTCAAGGCAATACAACAGGAAATATACAAAATACAGTCTTTTCTCACACCGGTGAAATAATTCCATTCTTTTCAGTTTCCAAAATGGCATTCATGTATCTGAAAGCAGAGGTTGACCTACATTTTGCATGAACACTTCTAATGAATACCTCACACAGTTTCATTAATAAGCAATTGTTTTCAGACTTCTGTAAAAGGACCTCTGCAGATGCACGTTCACATGCAAACAGCACCAATGACATATCCATTTCTACCTGAACCAAACTTCCTGATCTCCAATTAAACTGGTACAGCAGTAGCCTTTGTGGTGTGCTGCTTTTGGCTGTGATAGTTAATTTTCTTCACGGTACCTGGTATCAGGCTATGTTTTGGATGTGATAAAAACAGTGTCAATAATATAGAGATGATTTCATTACTGGAAAGCAGGGCTTACACAGAGTCAAGGCCTTGTCTGCTTCTCACATCATCTCACACCACCCCAGCAGCAAGTAGGCTAGGAGTGCACAAGAAGTTGGAAGAGGACACAATAGGGACAGCTGACCACAATCCATTAAAGGGATATTCCATATGGTATTATGTCACACTCATCAATATAAAGCTAAGGATAGAAGGAAGAAGGGAATATTCGGAGTGGTGGCATTTATCTTCCCAAGTGGCAGTTACACATGATGGAGCCCTGCTTTCCTGGAGATGGCTGAATACCTGCTTGCCAATGGGAAGTGATAAATGAATTCCTTGCTTTGCTTTGCTTGTGTGTGCAGCTTTTGCTTTACTTATTACACAGTCTTTATCTCAACACATGGCTTGTCTCACTTTTACTGTTCCACTTCCCTCCCCCATCCCAGTGGGTAGGGGGAGTGAGTGAGCGGCTGCATGGGGCTTAGTTGCCAGCTGAAGTTAAACCATGACATAGAGTTAAGCATTGCACTAACTGGTATCCAAAAGCAAAAGTTCCTAAAAATGCATATATTTTTAAATGGAATTTGGAAAACGGAAATCAATGCAAATAATACCATTAACAAATTGTAGTGCATATGATAACTCCATTAAACACTTAAAAAATCCTTTTATAAAATCATTATCATTTTATAAAATCCAACTCCAACTCATGGAAGTTAAGTGGTGAGCTGAGCCTCACCTGCAAAATCTGTGACAATGCCTAGGATTTAAATATATAATTTTTAAGTCTTTATGAAGCACCCAAGCTGTAGGGCTCATCTTTCTCTCATGGCTTAGTGTAAGAGTTAGACAAAGAGGATAAGGAACTTCTGGAAGACATAGGGTAAACTACATTCATTCATGCAATAGTACCAGTCACGTTAGCCACAAATACGTGCATTATGTGAGATCAATGATCTTTTTTTGTGATAAGAAGTCCCACAGTGCCAAGCTCTTACAAAAACTAAAGAGAAAACATGTCTGCCTGAAGGTTTACATTCAAATAAGTCTTGTGAGTGCATCAACTAAATCTGATTATGCATTCACTGACATAATAAGAGCCCATGGATTTCAACGCACTTAATGCAGATATTTTGCATGAGCTATATCATTACATCTCATGTGTTTTCTGTGGATTTAATTGAAATGACCAGCACAACAGCCTATTTTAAAAATCCAAATGACATTGAGTTTCATATTGCAGATAACAGCTCATATGCAGTGGGATTTATTTCTAATGGTTCCTGTGTTTTTGAATGATCCACTATAATTACTGAAACATTAGAACTAGATGTCCTGGGTTCAGCCAGGACAGGGTTAATGTTCACAATCAGCTGTGAGAGGCTGCAGCTGGGAGACACCAAGTCAGATTAAACAATGGAACCAGCCTGTGTGATATTCAACACCATACTGAGGTCATGCCTGCTTTATAAGGGAAGGGCTGGCCTAGGGAAGGGGAGCCTGTTTACTGTGAGTGGCTTCAGCATGTGGCCAGAGCAGGGACAATGCATCTCAGGTAGAGCCTTGCAATTTATATCACTTGCTTTATATATAATTTCATTGGTATCATTGTTAGTACTGTTGTTTCTTCTCTTTGAGTTGTTCTAAAAACTGGCCTTATCTCAACCTACGGGATTTTCACCTTTTTGTTCCTCCCCTTTTCTCTTCTCACACCATGGGGGAGGGCAAGGAGGGGGAGCACTGGGTGAGCGGCTTTGTGGTGTTGACAGCTAAGGTTAACCCATGACACCAAAGTTGTGACTTTTCTGACAGAACAGTTTTCAAATAGTAAATCATAGAATGGTTTGAGTTGGAAGGGATCATGTAGTTCCCACCCCTCTGCCATGGGAAGGGACACCTCCCGCTAGACTAGGTTGCTCAAAGTCCCATCTAATCCAATCTTGAACATGAAACTTGCTAGACCTTGAGAGGAAGGCTTTGAACATATACTTTACATGTGCACATCGTGCGTGGTATGTACATCAGCCTGACTCCATATACTAATGCAATTGCACACTCAGCTGAAGACCAGCTGTCAATCACAGTCTGAGTCTGACTCCTTTTCCTACTAGAGTCATAGAGTTGTGGAATAGTTTGAGTTAGATGAGATCTTTACAGGTTATCTAGTCCAACTCTCCTGCAATGAGCAGGAACATCTTCAACTAGAACAGAGCCCCATCCCCATCCAAACTTAATTTGGATGTTTCCAGAGATGAGGCATCTACAGCCTCTCTGGATAACCTGTGCCAGTGTCTCACCACCCTCATCATAAAAAAAATGTCTTCCTCATATCTAGTTTGAATCTACCTTCTTTTAGTTCAAAGCCTTTACACCTTGTTCTATCGCAGCAGGCCCTCCTTCTTTTTAAAAGGTCTTTTGCAGACTGAGAGTCTGTTTATAGGACAGGAACATCTCCTGCATGTAATCTTTCCCATGTTTGGAATCCCCCTTCCTGCAGCCTGATATGTACACAGTCTAGCAAACAGGATGCCACACACTTGGTTTATCTTTTTTCTCACTGTTACCTTGTTTTATCCCTGACAAGAGGACAATGATGCTCTATGGTTGTGCATTCTGGGTACTTTTATTACTCTGGGAATGTAACTACCCATAATATTACAGAATTAGCTGCTTTAAAAATCAAGGAGTAGCAAAAGCAATTCAGTTTAATAAGATATGAGGTCTGAATAATTTTTGATATGTCTCACTCTAAGTTGCAGGAGAATAGAAGTTCCTTTCTCACGATTCATTCACAGAAATGAATTTCAGTTCTCCTCAAAATAAAATTCCTTCTGAACTACAAACTTTTTGTCCAATAAAGCCTTTCACAGATGTATCAAAAGCACTGTATCTATGCTCCCTGTCCTCGACAGTCAGAAGGTACAAGACAAAAAACTGAATTAATTGTATCAGAAGAAAAAAAAATCTCTATACTATAGGAAAAACTTGAGGCCTAAATACCTTCCTGTTTCCATCCCCACCCTAATCTCACATCAGAACTGATATAGGACTTCTCAGGTACTGTGTTCTACCTCCACAATTGGCAAAGGATCCCTCACAACAGACTTTGTCTCATGTGAAAGATCTAGACCCTGTGTACACACTCAGACACCGGATCCATCTCTCTCACAAATGACCTGGACCATTTCCTCATCAGAAGGGTCCTACAAGCTTGCAATACAGTCTCTGACTGCCTCAGCAGCCAAAACAGAGACTGGTTGTGTGGATGTTTAGGGATTTTCTATCTTCTGCCACCACTGATTCTAGGACTGTATCTTCTTCTTTCTACTTTGGAACTTAAAATGTGACATAGGAAATTATGGGGCACCCAGAATGATATTTTTGAAAAACACAGATGCTCTGATGGCTTCTTTAGTCTGTAAGTACTTGAAACTGAATTGCCTCCTTGGTAATCTGAAAAATTTCTATGCATCAAAGCAGATTTGTGCACCAAATTGTTGCAGCGCAGGTAGCTGAATAACTACCTCTCAGCTAGGCTTCACTGCTTAGAATTGAAATATCCAAGACCCCAGTAGTGTCTCATCAGTTTGGTGCTTCAGGAGGCACTGCCATGAACACAGTGTTCCCTGAGTTGAACAAAAAGCAACCATTTTCATTAGAGAAAAATACTAGTAATGTCACAACTTCTGTCCAGATTGCTTCCTTGGTTGGAGTCCTCCCCTAGTTTCACAGATAAGGTTATATTCAGGCTCCCTTCAGAACTGATGGGTTTTTCATTCTATTTATTTTTCCTTTCTACTCAGTTTTAACAGGTCAAAAGAGGTACCTCTCACCCAGCCTGTTCCCTCATCTGGTTTTAAAAATATATCCTGCATAGGTGGGAGAAATGGCTATTGTGATTTCTCAGGTGAACAGAATCTAGGTTTTCCACTTTGGTAGAAGTTCACCAACTGCTAGTTAACACAGGAGATGAATAAGTCCAGCAGTTAGTGAAATGCTAAAACAGAAAGGGAATGCCTGATACATCTCAAGCTATTGGGGTGCCTAGTATAGATCCAACTCAGCTACTTGCACTCCAAAGAAAAGTGGATGTTTAAAAAGACAGCTGGTCTAATCTCTGGTTTTGGTTAATTCTATACACTTCGCTTTTTAGAAATGCCTTTCTCAGCAGGCTAAAGAAACAGCCTTTGTATCAAACACTGGAGTCTGAACCATCCTGCTGAGACAGATGTACCCATATAGGTACTCTTGAACTTGTCCCACCCTGCCAGTAACAGAGTAAAAGGTAGAATTGTTATTTAATTTTTTCCTTATCCTTGTATACTTCATGTCTCTTATGTGAATCTTCTCAGCTCCTTCAGCCAGTTTCATTTTTTAAGGCCAGAACTGCAGCAAGGTTCATTTCCCACAAGTTATTTTTCCTCTTATTCCCTCCCACCACTCTTGCCTTCACTCCCAGTTGTTGGAAGCCTTTACCAGACCATTTATAGACAGAAGATAAATGATATGTCATAGAATGGAGATATATGCCACCTATTCACAGGCATCCCACAGACTGGGATGGTCCCTCTTCATTTTTGGTGGAAAGAGCATGAGCCTTTAGTCTCAGAAAAACACAGAAAGCATTCATAGCCAGCTTCCCTCTACTGCAGAATCTAGGGGGCTTAGAAAAAGACTGTCCCATCCTTCTTTTAGTCATGCACATGCTGTAACACTACTACGTTTCACAGTTGCGTGCAAAAATCAGAAAGAAATTATATGCAAGGGATTCCACACCAAAAAACAACATGGAAAAGGATGGCTGCAGGCAAATGTATTTGAAACCAGGAGAATATAAACAGGGAGATAACAATTTTGACAAGGTGCCAATAACTAACAAAAGGATTAATCCTTCTCTGCAAAACCTCCATCCTCATAAGCTTACACCTACAGATTTTTACTGCTTTCAGTGCACAAAACACTTTTCCGTCTAGAGCTGTGGGAAGAAAATTCTTCTTTTCTTGAAGGAAAACATCACAAATGCAAGTCAGTAAGTGTTTTGCTCGTATAACAAGATTATTTGCCAGGTGTAAGAAACTTCATGGCATGAGTGTTCTTCAAACATTTGTTCATTTAAAAAACATGTGAAATTACTTAACATACATATTTTTAACATCATAAAATGTTCCTTACCAAACTACCAATGAAAATGAAGCTTTGAGAGAAAAAGTCAAAACCTTCTCACAAACATGAAAGTATAACATTCATTAGGTTATCTCAAGCAATAAACATAGACTGTAATTCTGTACATTGCAGATAAAACTGAGAGAATAAATCCTTTTTATTTTTATCTGTACATTTCAGTTGCTTTCAGAAATTTGAAGAGAAAGATCTAATAACTGATTGCAAATTAAATGTGTGCCAGCTTTAAAAAGTATGAACTTTGATTAAAGCTTGGATGTGAACCGAACTATAAAGGCTTGTAGCCTCAACCTGCATTTCTGAAACTGAATTATGGTAATGATTTCACTGTTCAGATTTTCCACTTAAGTTTAATTTTGACCTTTCCTGCAATATTTATAAGTATTCCCTTTCTATCCATAAATTATTTTATGCAAAGAAAGGAATGGCTTTACTAGTTGTTTTTTTTTTTTTAGCATGGTACTTATTATTTTAGGGTAAGTAGATACAGAGAACTCAGAATTGCCAACTGCTCATTCAAAATTTTATGTTCCACAACTGCACGTTGCAAAGCTTGCACTGCATAGATTTCCCTCCAAAGTGTTATTTCACCACATGCCTAAAATTAACCTTAGCTCACCCAAACATTTTCCAGTGACTTCTCAATACCTCAGTTTACCATGGAGGTAGAGCAGCTGTATCCCAAATAATGACAACTCCTGACACTCAGACAATTCAAATTTGAAGACAATCACTTCACCAAGCGTTGCTAATCTGTCCTGTCATCTGGGAACAACTTCTCCTTGGACTAGTAATGACTGTCCAACTCTCTGTGTATTCATCTCATCTTCCAACAACACATGATTCCTTTGTCACACAGAGGGTACCAGGATATGATTGTAATGTATCAAATAAAAAGCAGAATAGTTGATCTCTAGGGCTTGGGAACAAATAATATAAATATCATGCTCTACCACTGTGTCTATATACTAGACAAAGAAACAATGCCACGGTACAGGCCTGGGCACTAGCACTTTACTGCCTGCACTGTTAAAACATTCCCAGCATAGGTGGGCCTGGGCCTGAACCAACTCACACTTTCTGAAGCCATTTTGAGGAGTTTGACCACAGTTTGGGATGATTTCCAGCATGTAATGTTGATATATCCATACCACTCTTGCCAAGAAATTAAGACATTTTAATATGATAAACCTAGTGAGACTATGACAACTGGCTTCACAGCCTGTGAATATTCTTGACAATGTATATTTACTATTTTAGATAGAGCCTAACAGGACAACACAGGAGACATCATGCAGACCAGGTGATGAACTGAGAGCAGACCTACAGAGAAGGACTTGGGGATACTGGTGGATAAAAAATTGGATATGAGCCAGCAATGTGCACTTGCAGCCCAAAAGGCCAACCGTATCCCAGGCTGCATCAAAAGATGCACAGCCAGCAGGTCAAGGGAGGTGATTCTCCTCCTCTACTCTGCTCTGGTAAGACCCCAGCTGGAGTACTGCATCTATCTCTGGAGTTCTCAGCATAGGAAAGACATGGACTTGTTCGAGCAAGTCCAGAGGAAGGCCACAAAAATGATCACAGGGCTACTGTGAAGAAAGGTTGAGAGAGTTGGGGTTGTTCAGCCTGGAGAGTCAGGCTCTGGGGAGATCCTATTTAGGCCTTTCAACACAAATACAGGGGGCTTATAAGAAAGAC
>VZZY01007650.1:233264-287536 GCA_013400335.1 Eurystomus gularis | reverse complement strand
CAGACCCTGGCCCGCTCCCATCCCTGCAGGCCCCAGCTCAGCCCCTCGGAACCCCCTGGCCATCCCAGCCCCTTCCCCTCGCAGCTGCCCGGCTGGATCAGGCCTAGGGCTGTCTCCTCGCTCTGCCCACAGCCAGCACCACCTCCTGCCCCAGGGATGCTCTGTGTGACCCTCTGCCTGACCCCTCCGTGCCCCACGGCCTGTGCTGCAGTGGCACTGCCTTTCCCCACGCCTGGAGCTCTCGCCAGCCCTTCACGGAGGCAGCCGTGGGCTGTGGGCTGCCGCCGGCGCAGCTCCCGTCCTGCTGCACCCCGTGCCCGTGCCGTGTCCCCACGCAGCGTGCCCGTGCCGCGCTGTCTGCGGCCGCTCCTCGCTGCGGCACAGCCTGCACCCGGCTGCTGCCCTCGCCATCCCTCCCAGCTCTGTGCCCTGAGGTGGGGTACACGCTGCCAACCCGTGGTCCTGTGCTCCGTGCGTCCTGGGTCAGGCACCCTGCGCATCCCCGCTCTGCTGCGTGTCCCCGTCTCCCTCCTGCCCTTCTCCTGCCTCTGCCCCCCTTGCCCTTCTCCAGCCTCAGGCTCCACGACCCAGCGCAGCGTCTTCCCTCCCACATGCCATCCAAACACGGCTGCACCTCCAATTTCTCTTCCTTCGTCCCCACGCCTCCCTTTTTCCTCCTAACCTGTCTCCCCTCAAACACAGGCCCGGTTTCTCTGCACATCCTCCCTGTGCATCCCTCTCCCTCCTCCCTCCTTCCTTTGATGCTCGCTGCCCTTGGCTTCGCTCTGTCCCCGCTCCCGCCAGGTAAACAATCCTATTTGTCACCTGTCAGGTCCCTGTGACTCCCCCGATTAGCTGGTCCGAGGGGGGGTGAGCGGGAGGGGGACGAAGCCACAAGGCTCCCAGGCTCTGCTCGCCCGGAGCGGCCGCGGCGGTTCCCCTCGCCGGGGACGGGGCTCGTCCCTCAGTGATGGGTGGTGTGGGGTTTGGGCTCCTGAGGCTGCAGGGACCCGGTGTTTGTACCACGCTGTGTTCACTGAGAAACTTGGAGATGGGACTTGAGCTTTTCTGAGGATTTTTTGGAAGGATTCTGTTGGGCTCTGGTTTAGACAGAGACCCAGTGGCCGCCTGATCTACAGAGGTGATCAAGAGCTGTGGCCCTGTTGCAGGTGGTGGAATTAGACTGGATTTCACTGGTGCAGGTGGGAGGGGGGTCCATGCAGTGTGCCTCTCACCTGGTTATATACCTCCACGTTAGGCGATGCATCGTGTAGGAGCTCCGTGTTGGTTATCAGTTTTGCCGTGACCACATGATTCTCCTTTTCCTCTCAAAAATGCTGCCTCAGACTTGCCTCCTGCTGTTGGCCGTGGCCGGGCCCTTCTGCTGCCAGCATCCACAGTCAGGGATACTTTGGTGGCTCCCAGAGGGACGTGTCAGCTCCCATTCTGTTTGAACAGTCCCTTCTGGTGTGAAATACCATAAAACCATAAACCGTCCGTTTCCAAATTCAGCGTGTTGTTTTTTACAAAATTAATTTCATAGAAAAATCCCACTGGAAAGCGCCAGCCCGCTCCCTGATCTTTTTTGCAAGGGAAATCAGGGCCCTTCGGGGCTTTTAGTCTTATGTGAATAATGATGAGAAGATTTTTTAAATGAAAAGCAATGACCATACGTCCTTGCTAATTGTGAGCGCGCTGCTGCAGCCTCTCCTAACTCCTGAGCCTGGAGGAGTTTATAAAATGGATGCTGCTGCCTGCAAGAGGCTCGCCGTGGTGTTAGCGTGCCGTAAATTCTTAGGAGGAGCGCGGAGTTCATGCACGCTTGCAAACTTCCATGCACTACGTAGCTCTGCTGCCTTCTTCCTTCCGTGCCACCTCCTTTCCGTGCCAGGTCCCTCAGCTCGGCTGCCCTCGGCACAGTCCCCAGGGAGGGATGCGGCTGCAGCTGCATCTGGAATTCTGGCACCAGCACTGGTCTCCGTGCCGTGGTGGGATCCATGGTGCTGGTGACCAGCTGCAGGTCCATGGTACCGTGTACGTGGTGCACACAAAAACCTGCCAGCTCGGAGGGATGCTTGGACTAAAGCAAGGCAGAAGCACTCAGCAAGCTTGTAGAAGTTAAATTCCTTTAACACGGAGTTTTGCTGAGAAGTTGGAGAGGGTGGCTGGAAAGCACGGCAGGGTGAAAATGTTTCTCGCTGGAAGTAGGTTAAGGTCAGGTAGCACAATTCTGGTTTGAGGAGAGTAAATAAATTGTAAGGGCTGGCTGGTGAGGTGTCTAGAGCAGGAGTGTGGTGAGGAGCAGCTGAGGGACCTGGGGGTGTTGAGCCTGGAGCAAAGGAGGCTCAGGGGAGACCTTCTGGCTCTGCACAACTCCCTGACAGGAGGTTGGAGCCAGGTGGGGTCGGGCTCTTCTCCCAAGGAACAAGTGACAGGACAAGAGGAAACGGCCTCAAGTTGCACCAGGGGAGGGTGAGGTTGGCCATGAGGAACAATTTCTTGGTGGGAAGGGCTGTGCCAGGCTGGGCAGGGCAGTGGTGGAGTCCCCATCCCTGGAGGGGTTTCCAAGCTGTGGAGATGTGGTGCTGAGGGCCAGGGGTTAGTGGTGCCCTGGCAGTGCTGGGGGAACGGTTGGATTTGGTGATCTTCAAGGTCTCTTCAAACCAAAACGATTCTATGATGATTCTAAGTGACCTCAGCAGCAAGATTTCCTTCCAGGGGGACTTCCCACCATGTTGCTGTCTGCCACACGGAGCGCTTCTGCCTTGCTTTGGTTTGACGGCAGCTTTTTAATAGAAAATACAGAGAGAGCCGACTCTGAAAGCAAGTCGGGTTCTGCAAAAGAGGAGCCCGCAGCAGACTCAGGGGCCGAGCCTCAGCTGACGACATTCATGACTTCACAGTCACATTTGTTTAAAAAGGAAAAACAGTTTTTTCTCCCCCTTATTGCTACGTGACAGACCCAGACAAACGGGAGGGTGACCTTTGAAAGCTCCCAGACCTTCCCAGGGCCGGGGGGATCTGCTGGCGGGGGTACTGGGGCTCAGGGTGTTCCGGGGGCTCTGCCTTGGCCGGGCTGGCTCTGCGCTGCCATGGCACAGTGTAAACAGACTAAAAATAGCGGTGGTATGTCTCTGGCCATGGGCTGCGGCCGTTTCAGATGGGTCTGTGTGTCTCCCTCCCTCCCAGTGGCTCTATTTCTAATACGCAGCCTGTGCAGCTGCGTTTGGGGTTTTTTCCTGGCGTTACTTGTTTCTCACAGGTTGTGAGCAGAGCAGCTCCGGCCTCCTGGGTCTAAACTTTAGGGCGTGGGGAGCAACCCGGGTCCTGCACACACACACTGAACTTCAAGCTTGAATGTTTCACGTGAAACTGTCAATCATAGAATCATTTAGGTTGGAAAAGAGCTCTAGGATCATCCAGTCCAACCTTCGTTGAACGTCTCCCTGACCCCTAGACCATGTCCTGAAGCACCACATCTACCTGGTTTTTGAACACCTCCAGGGATGGTGACTCCACCACTGCCCTGGGCAGTGCCTGTTCCAATGCCTGACCACTCTTTCAGTAAAGAACTTGTTCCTGTTAGCCCATCCAAACCTCTCCTGGCTCAACCTGAAGCCATTACCTCTCATCCTATCATCAGTTACCTGGGAGAAGGGACCAGCACCAGCCTCACTACAACCTCCTTTCAGGTAGCTGTAGAGAGCAATGAGGCCTCCTCTCGGCCTCCTCTTCTCCAAACTAAACAATCCCGGTTCCCTCAGGCACTCCTTATATGACATATTCTCCAGACTTCTCACCGGCTTCACTGCCCTTCTCTGCACCAGGACAAAATGGTCCCTGAGAGTGCCACTGGAGCACGATTTCTTAAAGGTTTGTGTTGCAGCAGCTTCAGGAGGCTCTGGTGTGTTTTAAGTTTGAAGGTTTTCCTATCACAGGGCAATCTCTGAGGTCCTCGCTTCGCTTCTGGTGTCCAAACCGTCTCCCCAGTGCAACCTTGTCCTCAGAGGGGATGCTCCCGGCCCTTGCTCTTCTGTCTACTTATGCAGGCCCAAGGGAGGAGAATTGTCTTTGGGCCTTTTTCTTTCAGTCAGCTCTGGATGCAATTAATCCCAACTCTGCTTTTCTTTAGTACGGAATTTTGTCCAGAAGCTAATGGAGAAGTTGGAGGGGGGTGGCTGGGTGAAAACGTTCCTCGCTGAGAGCAGGCTCGAGTCAGGTAGCACAGTTCTGTTTGAAGGAGAGTAAATAGTCTAAGGGCCAGTAATGTCACCTCAGCAGCCAGATTTGCTTCCAAGGAGACTTCCCACCAGCACCTGGTGAAAAAGTGGCCGTTTTAACACACGTCCACTGTTGAAGCGGCGCGTTTGTCAGAAAGGCGGCAGACATAGGACTTGTTGATGGCTGGGCAAGCAGGTGGGCATCATCCCAGCCTGGGGACACATCTTCTGCCAGCACCCAGGTGGAGGTGGCCACATCAGCTCCGAGAAGGGAGAGGAGCCCCACCAGTGCGTGCCGTGGAGCTGCACACCGGTGCCAGGCTGGGGTTCGGCTGCTGGAGGCTGCAGCCGGCCCAGTTTTGGCTGCGTCCCCTGGAAGACACTTGCGCGGTCGCTGCTGCAGCGCAGCGTTGACCTGTGGCCAGCGCTCCGTCAGCAGGAGCCGGGTTCTGCTCTCACGTGTGCGCTCAGTGGGAGCGATGTGTGCGCGCTCTCGGTGACGTCGCGGTTGGCGATCTTCAAACCGATCTGTGCTTCAGGACCAGCTTGCAGGATTAGGACCTAATAGCTTTAAAATCCCCGTGAGCCCCTTTGTCACCCGGCACCGGGTGCTGATGGCATCAATGGCCAGGGAGTGTCATTTATCCCTGGCACCAGCAAGGAAAACCCCCGTGGAAAGAAACCACCCAAACGTGGTTATTGCCGGGATGGTTTTAAAAAGCGTGGGGATCTTCTGAAAAGTGGTGGTATGGAAACAACCAGCATTTAACCTTCTCTGTATCCTTCTTTTCTCCCCTCAGCTGGAGGTTGGCAGCGACGAAGAGCGTAAATTAAATCTGAGGTAAGTGGAGCTGTTTGGCTTTAACTATCGTTTTCACTGTTGTTAATTGTTGGCCGTGTATCTGAGTCCTGATCTCAGCCCCGAGCGTGGAGGGCACTGCGTGGTCTGCAGAGAGCTCCGCACTGGCGATGCTCAGTTTTGAGACAAGTGTTTAATGAACTGAAAACATAGGGTTTGTGGGTTTTTTCCATGGTGGGGAGAAACTGGAAAGTCACTTGTCAGCTCTGGCCACAGCACTGAGCTGTTATCGCAGCTCCGCTGCTCTCTGTGCGTGGGGCTCCAGGCTGGGAAGAGGGGTCTGCTCCTGGGGTGGGGAGGGGAGAGGGTCCTGGGTATGAACCATCAAGAATTTGACTCCTTTGAGAGTCACATTCTTCAGAGGAGTGGGAGGAAAGGGCTGAGATCTCACTGGAGAAAAGAAAGGCTTCTCTTGGTGATGCTGTGCAGAGATCAGGAGTCATGATAACGCTGGTTTGGTGGGACCGTGGCCTAATGGGGCTCTGAGGAATCGTGTGGATTGTTCACTCTAAACCCAGCTATTTTAGACAGCTCTTACCCTCTAACCTGTAAATCCCAGTCCAAGAGAGAGTGTCAGAACACAGCAGTGGTTCAGCAGGCTGGGTCTCTTCCCCTTGTTACTGGTTCCTACTTGAATTATCATTGTTCCAGGTAAAAGCAAAGCCACTCACGCTGCTGCTTGCAGCTCGCTCTTGTTTCCATCCCGTTTTATGCCTGGAGACCTGCCATTGCAGAGACAGAAAACTGAGCCACCAGCGGCAGTGGGTTTGCTGTCACAGTCTGATGGACTGAGACTGGAACAAAGGGGAGCTGATTCAAAGTCTGTGGTTTTGGGAGCAGCAAGTGGATGTCAGGATACGGAGCATTGTTACCCTGCCAGGGAAGTCAGAGAGCAAGAAACCGCCAGGTCTCACTGTGTCTGTGTCTTGGCTGCAGCCTGTCTGGCACTTGGTGGCCATCCCGCTTGCAAGCACGCGGGGCAGTAGCGCTGTGTGGTCTCCTGCATACGGGCGTTCAGTGGCTGTCAGTGATGTCATTTGTTAGCTTATTTTCGGGAGAATGCATTTTGTGTTGGTTGAAGCAAAATTGAGGATTCTGGTTCTGCTCCCAGCTTGGTCATGGGCTTATTGTGCAATTGAGGGCTCGAGCAGGAGCCTGTTGAAGTTGGGAATAGCAATGTATTCGTAATTCTGGTGCTTTTCCCCATGTTGTAGTAACCAAGTAGTTTGAGAGCTTGTTGCTGCCTCTTTGGGGTGTGTGGCTCTTGTGCTGAAGGAGGACATACAGCTTTATCCCTCTGCATTACAAAGGAGCTCGACGACAATGTACAGTTAAATCCCTGGGAGGTGGCTGGTTTCGTGGCTACCTTTGGCCTGTCTGGGCTTCTTGCAAGCCACGCACGTGCATCCATCACCAGCCAGAGCCATTGTCGGGTGGATGTGCTGAGACTGGGCTTAAAGGCTGATACTTTTCTGCTGGCTGTTGAAAAATGCTGCTGCGCTGACTTTAGATACCGAGATCCCAAAAGCTTCCTCTGCCCTTCAGTCTCTTGGGGCTGCTCTTCCCTATATGAATTTCAGGATGAGAATCTGGTAATTAAGTCACTAGATAGACCTCGAGAATAGGATGGGTCATGTGCAGGCCCTTTGCCGTACTCGGGGGGAAGCACTGCCAAGGGCTGAAGAAAACACGTGGCCACAGCGTAGACGATAAATGAAGCTCCTCTCGGAGGTGGGTAGATCCTGTCCCAGCATCAGCTCTGGATCTGTTCGCTGGGACTTTACCCGGTGCCCATGGGGTGGCAGAATTGTTCAGCTTCATTGTGCTGCTTCTCCAACAGCTGAGTTCTCCTCCGACAAACACAGGAACGGGCTACGATGATATTAGTGAATGTCTAAACCCTGGGGTAGCCTTGGTGGAGGCTCAGGTGAGAGCTGTGCTGCGGGTGCAGGGCCAGCAGCCCAACACCCGCCTTCGCAGGCCTTGGGGATCCAAACGGTTCAGGAAAGGGTTGTGGGAAGCGAGAGCCCATCTTGCTGCCAGCTCCAGCTGCATGTCATCGATACAGGGTGAATGTGCTGTTACACACTTAGAGCAGAACTTACTCATCCGCTTGCTGAGCAGATTATTTTCATTCATTCCAAAAAATTCCAGGATTTTCATCACAGTTGCATAGTTGGTCTGGTTGTATGAGCTATCTAAGTTTTTATTCTTGGAGGAACGGGTCTGTCGTGGTTTGATAACCAGCTGTGTGTCTTGCTGCTCTCTGCTGTAAGAGCAGCAGACCTTCCTTATGGTTTCTGTCATTCCAAAATGGTTTTCCTTCGGTTTTCTCCCTGAAACAGCTTCTACCCTAAAGTAGACCGTGGGGACGTGTTCTAGGCTCAGCTTTGCTTTCAAAGATATTGTTGCTCTCTGCATTTTCTTGGACATTAGTGTGCTTTAAAGTCTTCCTTTTCTCTCACTTCCCAAACGTTTTGCAGAAGCCTCGGTAAGGTAACAGCCGCGCTGTTTCCAGCGCACAGCCAGGAGTCATTTTGCTCCCCAGCAGGTAAAGATTCATAGCAGAAGAAAAAGTAGGAGCACAGACTCAGATCGAAGAGCCCAGCTGGCCTCGGAGGGGCTGGTGCAGACAAAAGCTCTCTGCGTTATCCGTGTCCGCTGCAATCTGCCTTCCCGAATGCCCATCGGCCGTGGGATGTTGTGGCTCGATCCCTTTTTCCCCCTGTGGGCTTGGCATCCGCAGGACCTTGAGACATCTCACCCAGATCTTAAACTGCTGGCACAGTTACGTCAAGTCCACGGGAGCACGCGTTACCTTGGAGTTAAGCACAACCTTAAAGTTTTGCAAGATCAGGGTCTGCTGAGCTCACCGCGAGCCTTGGGTGCGCCGCGCCTGCCGCCTTATCGCAGAGCCACCACCTGCTCTCGGCTCAGAGCAACCTCGCAGAAGATGGTATCAGGTGTGGTGGAGGCGGAGAGCAGAGCTGGGCTCTTTTCAAGCAGGCTGCTCTGGGAGACTGGGGTATGTGCAGTTTTTCCTACGCTGCTCTTTGGGGCAGCCCGGTTGACTTCTGTCACTCGCTGCTGGCTGGTTCTTCAGCGCCGAGGCAAGGGCGGTGTTTTGCAAAACCTCGTGTTGTGAGCGTTGGCTGTTTCTCGGATGTGGTTGGCAAATGCAGCAAGATAATCACTGGTTTTAATTACAAACACCAGTAAATTTGTTTTGCCGGTCATTCTGCAATCTGTGCCATTCTTGGCTTTCCAATTGCGGTCTGAACGTGGGCAGAAACAAGGCCGGGTGAGTGTTTTCAGGCACCTTCTGCAGGGAGATGGAGGTTGAACTGCGGCAGAAGGGCCTTGAGGAGTTGTCTCCAGCCTCTGGTCAGGCCTGAAGATGGTTGTGGAAAGAACTGTTCTCGTTTGGTACCACCAATCCCAGCTTTAGGAGCCAACAGGAGCAATGGTGGGGTGGGGCGAAGGTGCTCAGAGTTGGGCTTGGTATACATCTGCAGAGTCTTTAAGGACATACGCTGCTCTGCTGCTTCTCCATGAGCTGCCCAGCCACAGCCGAGTGTGGAGACCCTGCCTTGAGAGCGCTGCCAGGACCATCCAGTGTCCGGCTGAACAGAGCGGTGGTAGAGGAAGAGGAGAGTGGGAATCTTCCTCTTTGCTGATGCTATCCTGTGTGCCTCACCAAGTCCCTGAATGTTTCTAAGCCCCTGTCTCCTGTCTGCAGCCTGGCAGATGACAATTTCCTCGTCTTCTGAAACACTCAGAGTAGGGTTAGATCTGTTTGGCTTTATTCAGCATTAAAAGCTTTCAGCTCTAAGAGTCACATGGCTTTTGAGCTCTGAGGGACCTACGGCAGTTGGTGAGAAGGCACCTTGCCCCCCTTGCTTTCCACCTCACTTGCTCACTGTTGTGTTTTGCTCCCAACCAGGTCATAATGCAAACATGCCCCACCACACTAGTTTGATGGAGCTCCACCACAGCTCTACAGTTCCTTTAGTTACTGCCTTTTTGATGTAGTTCAGTGAAATCATTTTCTCTTTTGAAGGTAGTGGAGTTATGGTGGGCATTGGTCTGACTTGGTTGTACACTCGCTGCAGGAATTGGGTGATGAAAAACTCCCTAGTTGATGAAAACTCCCTTTGCAGCTCAGTGATCAGCAGGAGGAGTCATTGCTGCAAACAAACTCATCATTCACTGCCCGTTGGACATGAGGAGAAATGTCTTCCCTGCAAGGGCTGTGAAGGGCTGTGCCAGGCTGGGCAGGGCAGTGGTGGAGTCCCCACCCCTGGAGGGGTTTCCAAGCCGTGGAGATGTGGTGCTGAGGGCCAGGGGTTAGTGGTGCCCTGGCAGTGCTGGAGGAACGGTTGGACTCAATCTTAAAGGTCTCTTCCAACCAAAATGATTCCATGATTTTATGATCATCCTGGCTGGCACATGCCAGAGGATTCATTATAAGGAGGCAGTCTGGTTAAAGTCTCTATAATGAACCCAATTCCTCGCTGGTACCATGGCTGTCCTCCTCGGAATGGAAACTGGAAAAGCAGAGGCCGCTCCAGCCCAGTTCAGGCTCTTCTCCGTGTAGTCACCTGCTTGCTCTGCACGACTCTCCTGTGCCGCACCAAGTGCCCACCACAGCTGGGGGTGTTTCTGCACTACACTTTATTCTATATTATATTTTAACGTACTAAAAATTACTTATTAACACCTTGACCTTTAATGTTTTAGGGATCTATGAGCAGCAGGTGACACGGAGTGAACAGCTTGTGTCCGTGTTTACGGCCGGGGCAGCTGTCTGGAGGATTTACTTGAGGGGACAGCAGCTCATGGTGGATTTGACAAGTCCTCCTCGCTATGGTATTTGTTGTCTCCCAGTTATTCAGTGGGAGATCTTGGGGCAGAAGCTGCTGAGTTTATTAACTGTTCAAAACAGGACGCTGAGTCACATCCTGGCAAAGGCAGCAGCATCCTGCCTTAGCGTGCTCCGTACAATGGGGAGGCAAATTCACAGACCCTCGGGAGCTTTCTGGCCCGTAGGTGTGGCCGTGGAAGCTGATGGAGATATAATTAGGCCCTTACATTTTGTGGTGGGTTGCGTTGGGACGTTCAAAGACCGTGGAGCCGAGGAAGCGTGCACTTAGTTGATGCTTATTTAAGATCTGGCCTTTCCAGGAAACTGTTGCTGATTTGAAGTTGAGCAACGCGAGGAGTTTACTTGGCTGAGGGCAGAGGAGCAGCAGGAGACTGGCCAGACTGAAGATGTGCTGATCAGACCCTTTGTAGCGTTCTATATAAATCTCCTTTTTCTTTTTTTCTTTCTTTTTTTCCACGAAACCTCGGCAGTTTGGCAAAAGCCAGAACAGCTGGCCCTGTTATCAGAGGTACTGTTTGCCCTGAACATTTTTTTTTCTGTGAGAGGCCAGTGTGGCTGCTGTTTATTTAGGTGTTAGAGCCGGGTCAGAAAAATATTTTGGTTCCAAATGCCTCTTGATTTTAAATGCCTTAATCTTTGATAATTGCTTGCCAAGATCTGTGAGTCAGGGATTTCTCATACACATCAGAGCGGTGATCTGCAGGACGAGTGCTCGTAAGATGTTTTTGGAGATCATGAAGTGGACACCTTCGTAGGCACGGCTTTGCTTTTAATGAAGAGAGCGGTTTGTGTATCCCAGACATTTACACGTGGCTCTGTGGCATTTAAACCCCTGATGCAGAATCACTTTATTGCCATGCAAAAACTATCAGAAAGCAAAATAAGCCAAAAATAAGCCCCCTCGGATGGATCAGGATGCAGACTGCATCTGCTAGTTCAGGTTTATCTAGGATCAGAAGGACTCTTCTCTGCCAAACTTGCCTTTGCTCTTGGAAAGTTTGCACAGACAGCACAGAGGTTTCCCTTCTGCTGCAAGACAGGTGGTTTCCCTGCGTCCTTCCTGGGATGGGAGCAGGAACAGGCAGGGTTGGGCTCTTCTTCCAAGGAACAAGCAACAGGACAAGAGGAAACGGCCTCAAGGTGTATCTGGGGAGGTTGAGGTTGGCCATGAGGAACAATTTCTTTGTGGCAAGGGCTGTCCCAGGCTGGGCAGAGCAGTGGTGGAGTCCCCATCCCTGGAGGGGTTTCCAAGCCGTGGAGATGTGGTGCTGAGGGCCAGGGGTTAGTGGTGCCCTGGCAGTGCTGGGGGAACAGTTGGGCTCAATTATCTTTTCCACCCAAAATGATTCTATGACTCTCCAAGTTGCCAATCCTGCCAGACCCACACCGGCTCACCTACCTTTCTGGAATGATCCTTTCTGCAAGAACTGCTGTTGAAGGCAGCTACTAGGGGATGTGTGGCCATGTGTTGCTGACCACTGGGCAGAAAACCACTGGGGCTTTGTGTCAGGGGCCAAGGCATCCCGAAATACAGGGAACAGGACAAAATACCCCTTTTAGGTTTTCCAGAAAGCTGCCAGCTTGCTTGTTTGCCTTGTCTGCCATCCAAACGCTCATGTCCTCCCAGCCCTGCAGAACTTCTCAGACTCCAGATATCTGCTTCTCTCTGCAACACCAGTTCTGCTTGTAAAAGATGGCTTTGGAGGGGAAAAAAGAGGATGATCCTGGGGTTTTTACCAACACTTCTCCAGCCTGAGGTGGCTTTGCCCCTGGCCAGCAGTCCCCTAATTCCTGGGGTGCTGGGAAGGCAGCTGCCAGCTAGCCAAACACTAGAGGGGGTGTCAGGGCTGAGCTAGAACTCCTCGCTCTGATTTTACCCCGCGTGATCCATCCAGATTTATTTCATTTTATTTTGATGTGTTCCCAATGTGTCAAGAACTCCCTGGTCTCTGCTGCCTTTTTTGGAGGCATTCCGAAAGCCAGCAGCTAAGCTGGTTTCTGGGCAGCCACCGCTGCCCATAGAGTTCTTGGTCGTGCTTCCTCTGCCGTTGTCTGTGTCCTGGCCGACCTTTGCACACCCCACTTGGAAGCTGCTCTCTTAATCCTTTAAACTATTATTCACCTTCCTTCTCTTTCCCAGTGGCGCCGCTGGAGAGTTTCCACTTGTCTCTCTGGCCTGTCTCCGGGAGACACCGCTGGGTGGGTGAAGTGGGGTGACTTAATCAAATAGTTTAAAGGATTAAAACAATGAGTTGACGGGAGGAATGCAGGAGGATCGGCGATGTGCTGACAGCTTGGCTGGGAGGAGGACAGGAGCAGGATTGGCTCCTGCCCGGGAGCGAGGGTGGGAGGATCTGCCTTTGGTGTGTTCTCCACACAGGAGCCCGGGGGCTGGCATTGTCCCACCTCTCCTGTAGCTTGGACCACAGCTACATTCTGCCCTTCTGCTCTGGGGAGACCCCCCTGCAGTGCTGGGGCAGCTCTGGAGTCCTCAGCACAGCAGAGACATGGACCTGGTGGAGCGGGGCCAGAGGAGGCCCCAGCAATGATGGGAGGGCTGGAAGCCCTCTGCTGGGAGGCCAGGCTGGGAGAGTTGGGCTTGTTCAGCCTGGAGAAGAGAAGGCTCCAGGGAGACCTTCTTGGGGCCTTTCAGGACTTCAAGGGGCCTGTCAGAAAGATGGGGACAGACTTTTGAGCAGGGCCTGTTGGGACAGGACAAGAGGGGAAGGGTTTAAACTAAAAGGGGGAGATTTAGGGTGGATAGAAGGAAGAAATGTTTGATGGAGAGGGTGGTGAGAGCCTGGCGCAGGCTGCCCAGAGAGGTGGTGGCTGCCCCATCCCTGGCACCATTGCAGGTGAGGTTGGCCGGGGCTCTGAGCAACCTGCTCTAGTTGCTGGATGGCCTTTAAAGGTCCCTTCCCACCCAAACCACTGGATGTTTCCAATGCTGAAAGCTCTGTACGTGCGTCTCACGCTTCCCTCTGCCAGCTGCCGCCTTCCCTCACTTTGCCCTTTGAGTCCATGAGTCCAAGCAAGCGTCAGCAGCTCCAGGTGCCGTATGGAGAAGCCTTGTACAGCCCTGGCTGTGGGGCCGCCATGGAGGGCTGGGGTCAGACGCTGGCACACGGTGGGGACACGGGTGCTGGGAGTCTCTGCAGGGTTCATACTCCTCTTGGAAGAGTGAGAAAGGTTTCGTTATATAGCGGCGGGGCGGGCGGTGGTGCCGGCTGGGGTTTGGAGA
This sequence comes from Eurystomus gularis, assembly GCA_013400335.1. Lineage (NCBI taxonomy): Eukaryota > Metazoa > Chordata > Aves > Coraciiformes > Coraciidae > Eurystomus > Eurystomus gularis. Next base: position 274,331 of record VZZY01007650.1, on the reverse strand, counting down.
GGATCTGGCCCTGGCCTCCTGGGACAGCGGCTATCACAGAATGACATCATGCTCCAGTGGGAATCTCAGCAATGCTCGTTGCGATCCGAGCTGCTCGTTCCAGGCTCATCGCATAGCTGGGGGATGCTGTGACCAGCCCGGTGCCTTTTTGAACTCTGCGATTAATGGGATGAGCAATAAGGATTTCTTTTTCCTTGTGAAACAGTCTCGTATTTTATTTGGCTCTTCACCACCCAAGTACTAGGGATTCCTAGAATTTTCTTTCCTGGCCATTTGGGAGCTGTTCTGCTAACTTTTTTTTTGCGCAAGCCTGTTGGAACAGGGAACGATCCTGCTGGTTTGTTTGCTTTCCTCTCCCTGCCCTTTCTCTGGGATGGTTTATCCTTTCCTTCCAGTATCTGAAAGGGGCCTACAAGAAGACTGGGGAAGGACATTTTACAAAAGCCTGTAGTGATAGGATGAGGGGTAATGGTTTGAAACTGGAAGAACATAGATTTAGATTGGAAATTAGGAGAAAATTCTTCACTGTGAGGGTGGTGAGACACTGGCATGGGTTGCCCAGGGAAGCTCTGGATGCTCCATCCCTGGTGGTGTTCAAGACCAGGTTGGATGTGGCCTTGAGCAACCTGGTCTAGTGGGAGGTATCCCTGCCATGGCAGGGGGTTGGGACTAGATGATCTTTGAGGTCCCTTCCAGCTCAAACCATTCTACAATTCTATTCAAGGGTCATGCTCTGCCCTTGGAGCTGCATTGGGGTTCACGAGGCTGCCCTGGTTCTGCTCGGCGCAGAGCTGGGGCGATCACTGCCCGGGCCCGACTCAGCAGGAGCGGCCGGAGGCACATCATCAGCAGTCTATTTTTGTTAGGAAATTAGCTTTTGTGGGCTTCATGACTGATTTCATTTTTTTCTTTCTCCTCTTTGTGCTTGAGGAGCGTTTGTATCGGGCGCTGTGAATGGCTTGCAGTGTCTCCAGCCCTTCTTAGCATTCTTGCGCTGTGGATGTGGCCCACGCCTTTCGGCCGAACAATACATGCTCAGACTCCCCTTTTGTTGCTGCGCTGCTAAAACCACGAGAGCGAAGCCTGCCGGGTCTGCCTGCCGTCCGGCTCCTCTCTCAAATAGATGGGGAGATGTTTGGCCCTGCGGGGAGGCATCACAAGACCCTCGCGTCAGCAGGGGCTGCTGCCTGGCCCCCGTGCAGGCAACTTTTTGCCGTTGCATGATGGTGCCTTGGCTGCCTCTGAGGAAGGGGAGATGTTCTCCATGTGTCTGAAGGAACAATAGACCTTGCTGTGGGTCTTAGCTTATGTTTTTTTTTTTTAGCCAGGAGAAAGGAGGCTCAGGGGAGACCTTCTCACGCTCCACAACTCCCTGACAGGAGGTTGGAGCCAGGTGGGGTCGGGCTCTTCCCTCAAGGAACAAGTGACAGGACAAGAGGAGAGAGCCTCAAATTGTGCCAGGGGAGGTTGAGGTTGGACATGAGAAGACATTTCTTCCAGGAAAGGGCTGTGAAGGGCTGTGCCAGGCTGGGCAGGGCAGTGGTGGAGTCCCCATCCCTGGAGGGGTTTCCAAGCCGTGGAGATGTGGTGCTGAGGGCCAGGGGTTAGTGGTGCCCTGGCAGTGCTGGGGGAACGATTGGACTTGATGATCTTAAAGTTCTCTTCCAACCAAAACATTTCTATGATTCTTCTTGGGGTGACTTGTTTTCAGCTAAGGAATTCTGAGAAGTGATGACTTTTTATAGCCCATCAGAACTATTATTTTTGTAATAAAATCATATTTCAGCAGACAAACATTTCCAAAGGTTGCCCTGAAGGTCTCTCCCTCCCCTCAATCCTTCACAGCGATTTCAGCAGAGGCCGAGCACCGGAATCCAGGCGATGCCGGCAGCTCTGGCCAACCTTAGCAGGTGTGTTGGGCACCCGCAGCTCTGATCACGGCTTGGTTGATCAGCACATCATGAAGTCCACGCATTTTATTGAAACCAGGTCTTTGCTGGCCGTGCTCCATGGGGAGCTCTCTGCTCGTCCCTCTGCACAGCAGCTCGTGCCGGCTTGAGTTCAGCGGGGATGGCTGGGGCGATACGCTCAGCTCTATTTCTCAGTTCCTTTGTTTCATTTAATCTCTCTGTGGCACTGAACTCTGCGTGACTGGTCCATGACACAGAGCAGAGGCCACTTGGCAACACACTAAGTCCTTTTTCTTAAAAGCATGAGAGACGACCTGCTGCTGCCGCCGTTAACGCGCCCGTTTGTGTCCCAGGTTGTACAGTAGCACGCGAGCGAGTGGCTCTGAAGTTCCTTTTTCCCTGGTGCTATTTTGTGTTGCCCAGACCCCTTCTGAAGGCCCCTTTCCTGGTCAGGAAGCGTTATCTGATGTGCCTTCCATGAAGCCAAAGCAAGCAGCCCGAGTGCTTTAATTGTTGGCTTGGCTTGGGAAGCAGGGGCTGTGCTGCTGCCGCCTCGTCTTCCTGCTGCTGCTCTCCTCGCATCTTCCTTTCTATTTGATGTGCTTAATTCCAGTTTACGTTGCTATTTTCGGTGGCCCTCTGGCTCGCTGCGGTGGTGGCTCTCTCCTAAAATCCAAACTCTGGCATGTCGAGAGGCTGCGGGAGCATCCGAGGGGACTGGCTGGGTCTCCGAGCTGTGGCACCGTGGCCGAGAGGTGCACCAGGGAAGCCCCCGTCCAGGGCTGTGGTGGCTGGGCTGTTTCCAGCTGGGCAGAAAATTGGGGGTAAAAAAAAGTTTTTAATTCTTCTTATCAAATGGCCTGTGGAAAAGGGAAGCGTGTTTAATTTTGTGGAGCTTGGGAGGCCTGTTTTTTCCTCACCTTACCAGTTTGGAAGCATTTTGAGCAGAACGTGCAATAAAACCCAGGGAATCTTATCAATATCTAAAGGGTGGGGGCATGAGGATGGGGCCAGACTCTTGTCAGTGGTGCCCAGAAACAGGACAAGGGGCAACGGGCACCAACTGGAACCCAGGAGGTTCCACCTGAACAGGAGAAGAAACTTGTTTGGTGTGAGGGTGTCTGAGCCTGGCCCAGGCTGCCCAGAGAGGTTGTGGGGTCTCCTTCTCCAAAGGCACCTGGCCGCAATCCTGGGCCCCCTGCTCTGTGACCTGCTGGAGCAGGGGGTTGGACGAGATGATCTCCAGAGGTCCCTTCCAGACCCCCACAGCTCCAGCCTCCCTTCAGGGACTTGTCCAGAGCCAGAAGGTCTCCCCTGAGCCTCCTTTTCTCTAGGCTCAACACCCCCAGGTCCCTCAGCTGCTCCTCACCACACTCCTGCTCTAGACCCTTCCCCAGCTTCCTTGCCCTTTCTGTCCGTGCTCCAGCTCCTCAGTGTCCTCCTTGTAGCGAGGGTACAGCTGCCACGGTTTGATCTTCAGAGTGACTCATGAGTTACGGAGCTACTGCTGATCAAGAAAGTCTTTGAGGTGACTTAGTGTTTATTAGCGCTGGCTACCATCATACTCACTGAAGACTTGTTTCTTACAGACCCCTGACTCGTTCTTTCTCTGGGCATAAGCCATAATGACTTGCTTGCCTTGCACCAGCACCACCAGCCTGACCATGGGGAGAAGCAGCTTTCTGTTCCATTTCCACCCAGCCCGACTGGCCCACACCACAGAACCCACCATTCCCTGGATGCCTGTCCAGGAATCCTGACCAGCGCAGCTGCTTCACAGGAGTCACTTCAGGTTCTCAAATAAATGCAGAGCCCACGAGTTTTGTTAGAGCCCGGGGACCCTGGTGCTCCTGTAGAGCCACGCACCAGTCCTGGCAGTGCTGGGGGAACGGCTGGACTCGGTGATCTTCAAGGTCTCTTCCAACCAAAGTGATTCTCTGACTCCATTTTTAGTTTGACAGCCGATGCCTGTGTCACACCTACATTACTGTGGTGGCACGCAAGGTTCTAGTCGTGAAGAAACCAAAAAGCGTTAGTCGATACGATGCTTCTTCTCTGGTCCTGTCCTGCGGGACATGGACCTTTTCCAGCGGTTGCTGACAAGGGCTGCGCTGCCTTCGGAGCATGCGGGGAGCAAACAAACAAACAAGTCTGGAGGAGGGCAACACAGAGACGAGCCTCAGCTGGTTTTTTCCCCTCCTGAATGGCCCTCTTTCATCGGGATATGTTCGGACAAGTGCTTTTTGAAGCCAGGATATCAGGGCAAGACACAGTGTTCTCTAAAGTCATCCAGTTCCTGGGGAGCATCAGCAGGCGCAGTTTCTCTGCTCCGTGCAGAATATATGGTCAACCTTTTCTTTTCCTTCTTTTCTTTTTTTTTATTTTTTTAAAATGGATTTAGGAGCAAGAGGATGTGAGTTTTACAGCTAGTTATGAATCTTTTCGAATTTACTGACTTCTGTCTGACTCTTGGGCCAGCACAATGCTTCTGCTGTACAAAGAAAACCAGGCCAAATTAGTATGTATAAGCCGCTCGTTTTTATGCTGCTAACAAACGCTGCTTACCAGGGCATTTATCACTGGGGGTCACAAGTTGGGGATGTTCTTTAATGACAGGATTTTTCTGTTCTTTAGGAGATTTTTTTTTTTTTCTTTTAAAAGGCTGGAGTTTTAGTTGTTGACTGGAACTGCAGGATTTAAAAGGGGTTTTAAAATCTGGGGTGGAATATCGTGCCTTGCCTTTTTCTCACTCTTCTTTCCTTGGCTGTCTGGTCGAGCAGTTGCATGAGGTGACTGAGCAGAGTGTTCCTGGAGCAGAGCGGAGGGACGGTGGTGGGGAACGTTGCTGGTGCAGTATGGGGCAAAACGTGAGATTTTGCGAAGAGGTGCTTGGATGTGTCAGCTCTGTTCAGCACCGTGCTGGTCATATGGGAATGGGAGTTGATGTGGAAATCTGGGCGTGCTTGGGCAGCCTGGCTCACTGCAAGCTGCACTTCGTAAGGCTCGGATGCCGTTCAGGAAGCAAACGTTGACGTTGAAATAGAAATCTTGCTCTCGACAGGTTCCTTGGCTTTGCTTTCCCATTCGTTTCCATGCAGGTGAACGCGCAGTGACAAACATTTGGCTCTGTGAGTTGTCCTTTTCCTGCAGCTGCTTTCTGCTCCCGCGGTACCGCTTTCTTATTTGCCTGCAACTGGGAATTTTCTGCGGGATTGTCAACGATTCTGTGACTGCAAGAGAGGAGGACGTCAGGCGAGATGAACAGTCGGAGCAGGATGTACCGAGGAGGCCTTTGGGAAGGAGCTCTGTCTCTTCCAGGGTTTTCCTGCTGTAGAAATCCCAGGGATAAAAGAATATCCTTTGGGATATTTTTTCACTTTCCCAAAGAAATCCTGCCCCAAACGCTCGGGACAGGAGTCCTGTGAAGCATCTCCTCGTGCATTATCTCACCCCTCCTCTTAGATGAGTGTGCGTGAAGCCGGTATCCATGGGGCGTTCATACCCTAGACGTTGTGCTGCTGTCACTGCTTTTGTGTCACTTCTGGCCTTTTTTTAACGCTTTCCTGCGAGATCTGGCGTGCGAAGGAAACGAGACTCTTCCTGGCTCGCTGATGGACTGAAGCAAATTCCCGTTTGCGGAATTCCTTGCGGGTGGCTGTGCGGCGGGCAGAGCGGAGCCGGCGCCGCGGATCGCAGGCGATCTCTGCTCAGACACAACTTGCCGGTGGGGTGAGTGGGGAGGGCTGGAGCTTGGCAGGAGTCTCCGTGGAGAAAAGCTTCTTTTCATCGGAGTGCAGTTGTCCTGTGGGCATTTTGCTGAGCTGACATACGGCTTGTGTAGCCTGGGACTTAGGTGAAAATTTTAGCTCGCTTTTCAGCAGCTGAAATCTCACATTTAAACCTGATCCAGGTTTTTCTGGGGGTTTTGCACCTTGAAGACTGGGTTGCAAAATGAGGAAGCTTTGCCTGGGATCCTTGGCTGTGTTCTCAGAGAGGGGAAGAGCTGAAAAGACGTGAAATTCATGTCTGTCGTCACAAGAACACCAAGGTGGAGTGGAGCTTTATTGCTCCTTCTGCCCAAAGGTGAAGTGTAGAACAGAGGAGGGCTGGGAGCCCTAACTCCTGTGGGATCGTTTTCTGTAGCACGGCCTCGTAGCAGAGCATTTGAGCATTTCCATTTAGTAGACAGCAGACAGTAATTAATGATGATTTACGTTTGGAAGTGCAGGGCGGCAGAAGATCGGGCTTTGTACCGAGGACTGGCTCTTGTGACGGTTCCAGCGGTGCAGGAAATGCAGCGTAAGCAGTTACCGTGGCAACTAAAAGGTAGCTGAGAGGATGTTGGTTTTCAGCTTGTGGGAAACACGAACTTCACCGCTTACATCCCTGTCTCTTTCTGAAGTGCTCGCCAGTGCCTCATGGCACCGTGTAATTGGGCTTGTGCCGGTGCTCGCTGTAACCACTGGTTTTGTTCAGCCTTCTCGTAGTTGTGTTCGAGGCCCTGTGTGTCGCCTGACTCTGGGGACATGTCGCTGGGTGTTTGCACGTCCCAAGACCTGCCCTCTTACCAGCGGTGCTTTCCAGAGCGGCTGTCTACAGCCAGAGCAGAGCAAAACCTTCTCTATTGTCTTGGTTGTTTGTTCCCCCGAGGTCTCAGTGCAGTTTCCTTTCTCTTGTGATGCGCAGGTTTCATCTGCCCTCCCTTCCTCTTCAAAGCTACAGAAGTTCCTGGTTGTGTGTTCTTGTTTTGGCATTCCAAAGAAAACTCAAGAAACTGAATTAGTAAGAACCGACTGACTGGGAACCTGATTTCCAGTCATTTTTACAGGCCTAAGCCTGTAAAAAGTCTTACCCTTTACTGTTCTGAAGTTGCAGAATTTGATAATCAAATGATAAAGTCATTTCCAGCCCATGACAGCTCAGGGAAGTATCTCCTGCAATGGCCAAGTAATAAAATGTTGGTGGGAAACGACACGTGAATAATCCATGAATAATCCTGGAGCTGTGCCACGCGAATGGCACAATCAAACTTTGGGAACAGCTTCTGATGGCAAAATCCCGCTGTGTTTGAGGGGAAGCCCTTCCTTCCCAAAGCGTTCGGCCCCGAGCACACGTTTTGCTGATATTTCCTTGCCATTGACTTTCTCTGTCGTTTGTTTTCCAGCCTAAGCGAGAGCTTTTTCATGGTGAAAGGCGCAGCCCTTTTCTTACAACAAGGAAACAGCTCCCAGGGCCAGCGAAGCCTCCAGCATCCTCACAAGCATGCAGGTAGCGGATTGAATCACCTACTGAAATGTTTTCCCCTCTTTGCTGCTCCCCGTGTCGGCGCTGCGGGGCGGCTGACGCTCGTGGGCGGGTGGATGGCTCCTCCGATTGTCCCTGCTGAGTACAAGCAGGTTTGCAGCCCACTCGATTGGAATGGGAACGTGTCGTTATCGCTTAAACTTTTGTCATTATCTCAGAACTGCAACGGGGAGTAAAACTCCAGACACGACAGCATTCTCCAGGCTGGGGAGCCTGCTGTGCTGAGCGTGTGTCCCTGCTCTCCGCAGGTGCAGAAACGTCCCTCGGGCCTCCGTGATTTGATCTTTGCCTTCCCCTTTGGGCTGTGGGGAGGAAGATTGGGTGGGCTGAGTCATGGGGCTCTAGCACCTCTTCTGTAGTTCTCGAGGTCCTGGTTCAGCACAGCAGGGACGTTTCTCCGAGCGCTCTCCCAGCCTCCAGTAATGTGAGGCTTGAGACTTCTGGTGCCGGCTGACAGTGCTTGGTCTCTTGAAACTACCTGTTGCTGGTTTTTTGATGTTGCCGATAAGAGCGAGGAATGTTTTAACAGATTTGGAGCTCTGGATAGACGTACGTTTCTTGGCTCCTTGTATCCCCTTTCCTGCTCTCAGGAAAATCTCATTTTCAGTTAACTGGCCGCAATCTGGCCTGTGAGGGTTGATCACTAAGAACAGACTGTTCTCCTTCCCCCAGTCCCCTCCAGCGTGCCAGACTGGTGAGAAGAAATGGTGGGGAGTTGTGTGGTGAACGTACATAAGGACTGATAAGCGGATAGAGAGTTCAGGGAAACGGATTCTACTTACCCAGTGACTTTATGCCCTCTGTCTCTGACAGTTTTGGAATAAGTGATGACTGGGAAAGAAGAAATGGGATCGTCGGGGCATCTTGAGAGCAGGAGCATGTGGGAAAGGCACAGTGTGGTACTGTGTGTCTGCTGCTCGGTAAACACTCCAAGCACAAAGAGGCTGTTTGAATGCCAAGCTTGGCTTTGGGTTTCTTTAATTGTCAGCAATTTCATATACCCAGCAAACATCCTACGGAAGGAATTTTATCTTGTGTGGAAAGTTATGAGCACATTACTGAGTTATGAGATGGGAACTTGTTTGATTTTCTTGTAGACTCCTTGCTTTTTTCGCTTGCTTTCACCAAACAGAAACGTACCCACCACTCTAGGGACCTGTGGCATGAGCAGCACTTTGAGATAGAAGGGTCCCATCACCCCACCCGGCCACTCCTGCAGCCCTTCCTCCCCCTCAGTGTGTCGTGTTCAGACATACCCTCCGTAAGGCCGGGGGGGTGGATCCCATGAAGCTCTGGGTGTTTCACAAGTCAAAGTTCTTCTTTGTTCCTTTTTTTAACATCGGAGTTGTTCCTCCTGCCTCTCCCTCCCCTCTCCTCAGTGCCTGTATCTTTCTGTCTTCTCCAAGATGCTGTAACAGGAAGAGTTTCATCATTTGTGCCAGTCCCAGGTGGGATCAGTATATTTGGTAGCTTCCAAATATCATAAGGTCAAGTTCTCACACAGCCAGATAACGCTTATCCAAGCGCTTCTGTCAATATTCTCTGGGACAGCAAAGTTAACCGGCCTCCCTTAAATGATATTTTTTTACTTAGACACATCCAGTTTCATTAAAGCTCAAGACTCTGCCCATTCTTAGTGCAGTGAGAGACCCTTTCTGATTCTTTCTCTGCTTTCTCTGCAGGTGATTTGCCCCAGCACCTCCAGGTGATGATCAACCTCCTTCGCTGTGAGGACAGGATCAAACTGGTAAGAAAAGATGCGTTTTCCTGCTCCCCTTTGTGTTAGAAACAGACCTGGAGAGCTTCATGGAAAGCATTGGCCGACTCTGTTTCAGAGTCAGCCTAACTGCGTGCTGGCTGCCAGCCCTGCCTCACGTTTGCAAGATTTTACCAGCTTTCTAGTTGAGCCTCTTTAGAACAAACCTTCAGGTTACGTTTTGTGGTATTTCCCTGAACTGGGGCAGGTCACCCAGGGTGATCTTCTCCCTACCTGATGCCAAGTCAAACTGGCAACTAGCCCTGCTTGGGACATAGCCCGTCTCTCCCTGTGTCTTTCATACTGCAGCTAAATAAACCTTTTGGGCACAATTACACCTTCAAAAAATGTCAGGCAGCAGTGGAAGTGATAACGTCCAAAAGCCAGTTTGCAGAGCTTGATGACCCTTTTCTAGGCTGTCCGTTTGGAAAGCGTGTGGACAGACCGGGTCCGGTACATGGTGGTTGTGTACAGCAGTGGACGGCAGGACACGGAAGAGAATATTCTGCTGGGCGTGGATTTCTCCAGCAAGGAGAGGTACGTCTGAGGCGAGGCGGGGCTTGGAAACGGGGCAGGCCGGGTTCTCTGAAAGCCTGTCAACACCAAACTGTGCCCAGGCAGTTGGCTTACATCTGTCTGTGAATTCTAGCACGAGAAAGGACACGTGTTGACTTTTCTGACCCGTTAGGAGGGCAAGAGGGTGATTTTTGTTGTTCCAGAAAGCTTTCAGGTGTCCTTGGAATCTTGGGGCAGCTGTGGGCAAAGCGTTCACGTGTAATCCATCTGCAGGGCTGTGGCATCTACCTCATCTGCGGCGGTTTGCTGTCTGCTCACTACGAAATGCTCTTGCAGACACATTCGCCAACCTGGAACTCATTCAGGCCACCAGCCTCCAAGTCTGTTGATGGTGTGATGCAAAGGGGGGGTAGCTTAGCTGCCAAATACCATCAAAAAACAATCCTGCAAGAGTGCCTCCAAAACCAACAAACAAATGTGTCAGTAATGAGCTGTTTCTTTTGTCTGACTGATAAGAGCGCATAATATTTTGAAAGGCAAATAAAATACTCTGTTATCGCAGCCGTTCTCACGTTATTCCAGCTCTAGGTGAGTAAACCAAGGCAGAAAAGCTCTTGGCTCCGAGAGACAGGGCTGGTTTGGCAGAGCTGGGGTTAGGAGGCAGAGCTTCCAGCCTGTTGTTTCTGTTCTCCGATGATTTAGCGGGCTGCCGTGTCGTCCTGGTGCAGCCAGCAGGACTTTTGTCTTCTTTTTGGAAAACCTTAGTGGCTAGAAGTGGAAGGGAGGAACTTTTACCCTGCAAAATCCGAGACCAAATCTGAGACCACCTCCCCATAATTTGCTTCTATTGATGTAAGACAAGAGGAAAGATGGAAGAGTTAATGGCAAATCCATCCTAACTGCAGCGTTAGCTGCCATTTTGGTTACTGTCCCCCCTGAAAGCCAAAATATTTGTTAATTAAGGGTAAGCCTCATGCATAAAGGAGTCATTTGGCTTTAGCAACTTCGTTGAGTGACTCCACGGCTCCGTGTTGGGGCTGAAATGTCGCTGCTGAGCTGTAAGTGCTCTGACAGTTGGACTAGTCGGGCGCTTTTGTGGGTTTTATTCCTTTTACATGTGTTTAATAAAAAACTTTTTTTTCTCGCAAAGCTCTAAAGTGCACATTGTCCACACGTGTGCTCAGACTGGCCCGTCACATCCTTTGATCTCCTGTCGAAAGCAGCTGAAGGCTTAAAAAAGAAAGGAAAAGAACAAAGCAAAACCCGAGTTCTGTGCTAACTGGCTGTTGCTGTATGCATCCCAATTTCCTTTAAAATTTAATATCTCGGTAGCTTAATTATTTACTAGTTGAGGGTTTCTGGCCCCCATTACAGAACGGCTTTCTTGCCAGATCGCATCTCTGAAATGAAAGCGTTCTTTTGGGTTCGGAAAACTCATAAAATCTGTTTCTGCCTTTGCTAGCAGCCAGAGTGATGAAGTGCAAATCGAACACTCAGTCCTTTGAAAGGCCCCCCCGGGTCCTCCTTGGAAGGGGCGGGTGGTGGCTCTGCCACCTACCAAGGCTCGCTATGGCCCTGCCTTACGGAGCGGGATCGCTGGGATCTGCTTTCGTGTCCTGTTAGGGAACCGCCTTGTGCGGAGCTCCTGAGGACGAGAGAGCAGGAAAGGCGATGGGGCAAACACCCCGGAGCTTCCTGGCAGGCTCTGGAGGGGGAGAGAAGAGCTGGTGATTTTGATTGTTGCTTCCCTGATGTTTCTCCAGCCCTGCGGAGTAATCAGCATGCTAGTAGCAGAGCAGACCTTTCGGCTTCAACTGTCTCCTTGTGTGTTGTGCATTTGGTGGCCTAAGGTATTGCAAGGGATTGCTAGAGCAAGACTTGAGGATTTTAAAAATTCAAGAGTATTAATAATTGAGGACATTGGCGTGACCGCGTTATGGCCTATATTTAACATCCTGTCTAACAATCTCTCTTCCAGTAAAAGCTGCACCATAGGAATGGTTCTTCGTCTGTGGAGTGATACTAAAATCCATCTTGATGGTGATGGGTAAGAAACCACATTCAAAGGCTAAATGTGAATGTCCTTCCCTGCTCGGGGGCTGCTCTAGGAGACATCCTCCGTCACCTTGCAAATGACGTTCCAATTTTGGATTCATGGCTGCAGTCCTCTTACTCAGACAGCGAGATTTTTGTCTTGCTGCCCTCAAACTGCTCGGTGGAACCTGTGATACCCAGTGAATGTTCTCTGAAGCCCCACTCGAGGGGTGGAGCTCCCGTTCCTGGCAGCCTACGCCGGGAGGGGTGTCCGCTTGCCATCCTTATGTGGGAGGATGTTGGAAAATCAGTGATACAAATCCTCATCCCTGATTCTTTTTGACTGTGAGTGCCCCTATAGCTGCCTTGGAGTAGCTGTGTGTGGAGTGCACCTTGGGATGCAGAGAAGAGAAGATTCTGACTGGTTTTTTGGTCTTTTTTTTCTCTCTCTTAGTGGCTTCAGTGTGAGCACCGCAGGGAGGATGCACATCTTCAAGCCAGTGTCAGTGCAAGCCATGTGGTATGTGTGTTAATTAGCTTTATTGAGAAAGAGAATGTCATTGCTGTGAATAAATTAAAAAGAAATCACCTGCACTTGAGCATTCTCCATAATTGGTATTTCCTGAGCTGCAGCAGAGATGCTGCTTCCCTGGGTCAGCAGGTAGCAGTGCAGTGAGAATACTGATCTGAAACCAGGATCAGAGAATCACAGAATTCTTTAGGGTGGAAGAGACCTTTAAAATCATCAAGTCCAACTGTTCCCCCAGCACTGCCAGGGCACCACTAACCCCTGGCCCTCAGCACCACATCTCCACAGCTTGGAAACCCCTCCAGGGATGGGGACTCCACCACTGCCCTGCCCAGCCTGGCACAGCCCTTCACAGCCCTTCCCACCAAGAAATTGTTCCTCATTTCCAACCTAAACCTCCCCTGGTGCAACTTGAGGCCATTTCCTCTTGTCCTGTCGCTTGTTCCTTGGGAGAAGAGCCCAACCCCACCTGGCTCCAACCTCCTGTCAGGGAGTTGTGCAGAGCCAGAAGGTCTCCCCTGAGCCTCCTTTGCTCCAGGATCTTCTGCTTCTGTTCAGAGCAGCTGTGTGCCTTTCAGTGTAAGGGAAATGGTACCAGTGAGATGAATAAATATCAAAAAACCAACTTGAACTCATCAGGCTGCAAACCCAATCTTTCTTTTTGCTGCATATTTTTCTGACTGGCTGGCGGAGGAGTCTCAGGACCCGGTGCCAATCTGATGGCATTCCCCGCGTTGTGCCTCGTTGCTGGGGCCAGGCTGGGGTTCCTGCCCCGCATGGAAACTTTCCGTGCCGCCCCGGGTGCCTGTTCACCTTTCAGCTCCTGTCACCCCTCCCTTGCGCAGGGATTCCAAAACACTGAAGCAGAGGTGGCTGAATCAGCAGCAGCAGCTGTGCCAGCAAATTCCTCCTTGGAGAGGCTTCTCCCCAACCCCGCACAGAACAAATCCTGCTTCTCTTTGGGCCTGGGCAGTTTGCTGGCTGCTGTGGGAGCCTCGAGAGATCCCTGTCCTTGTGGCATCTGGTGGGGAGAAGGTACAGATGTAGAGAAGGATGTTGTGCTAGGGATGATTTGGTACAGAAACAAATGAAACTCTTGTTCCTGTCAGTTTTGAGCTCAGCCCCTCCTGCTGGCAACCTTAGGTGTGGTTAATGTACTCAGTACTATGACATCTTCAGAGTAGAGCCTTGAAAACAGAAAAGAAAAAAAAAAAGGAAAAATTGAGGAGGGAAGGAAGGAAAAAGTAATGCTAGAATTTGCAAAAACAAATGATCCAATCTGGGCCTTGTCCCTGGAGCATGTCAGGGGCCAAGAATGCTGGTAAATACGCGTTTGACTCCTTGCTGAAGGTGGTTTGAATGTTGTCCATGTTCTTTATTTTCCTTTGGTCTGGCTTTACGAGTTAGCTAATGATTAGATCCCAGAGCAACTTGTGCCTAGTGCTTGCCTGTTAATCAGGAGAAGATGTCAGCTTCTGCCTTGGACCGGCTCTTGAGAAGGCCTCCAGGGTGCAGTTTGTGCAGATAGATCCGCTGCTCTCAAAGACCAAACTGCAGCAAACGGTGCTGAAAATCTTCTTCCTCTGTGACAATCTCTCTGATCCTGCTCTGTCTGTTCCTGCTGCCCACATCCGCCCAAATTTGTTCTCCAAACTTGCAGGTCCGCGTTACAGATCCTCCATAAAGCCTGTGAAGTCGCGAGAAGGTACAACTACTTCCCTGGTGGGATGGCCTTGGTCTGGGCCACGTACTACGAAAGCTGCATCAGCTCCGACCAGAGCTGCATCAACGAGTGGAATGCGATGCAGGACCTGGAGTCCACCCGCCCCGACTCTCCAGCGCTGTTTGTTGACAAGTCAGTTCTGAATTTTACTAGGAAAAATTGGCTTGGCTCACGAGGGAAATCTCCCCTTCTCCCTTCTGTGCCTCCGGTGGTTCACTTCCTTTCTTTTCATAAATGTCTTCAAATGTTTTTCATCTATTATTCTTATAAGAACGGTTCTTAATGCAAATCTTTACCACCACTCCCCTGTGCTGCACGAGCTGCTCCGTGTGTTCGCTGCCAGCTTGCCAACAGCCTCTCCTTGTCTTTCTCAGGCCAACTGAAAGGGAACGAACAGAACGGCTCATTAAAGCCAAACTCCGGAGCATCATGATGAGCAAAGACCTGGAAAATGTGACTTCTAAAGAGGTAAATATGAAAGTTCTGCCTGTCTTGTACTTCCTGCTAGTCTCTGTTTCCAGAGAGTGCTGCAGGGATGAGCAGACACCATATGAGTCAGTGTCACTGGCTTTCGAGTGTGTGTTGCCAACTGTTCTGTAAAGGCTCCGCTCTGGGCTCTGCGGTATCTGTTTCCTCAGGAAATCGGGATAACGCCAACGTCAGGGTGCGTTTTTCAAGACCTTAGTAATGAGTGAATGACTTTCGAGCACATAGGTGAGGGGTCTAGAGCAGGAGTGTGGTGAGGAGCAGCTGAGGGACCTGGGGGTGTTGAGCCTGGAGCAAAGGAGGCTCAGGGGAGACCTTCTGGCTCTGCACAACTCCCTGACAGGAGGTTGTGGTGAGTTGGGGGCTGGGATCTCTTGTCCCCAAGTGACAGGACAAGAGGAAACGGCCTCAAGTTGCCCCAGGGGAGGTTGAGGTTGGCCATGAGGAACAATTTCTTGCTGGCCAGGGTTGTGAAGGGCTGTGCCAGGCTGGGCAGGGCAGTGGTGGAGTCCCCATCCCTGGAGGGGTTTCCAAGCCGTGGAGATGTGGTGCTGAGGGCCAGGGGTTAGTGGTGCCCTGGCAGTGCTGGGGGAACGGTTGGACTTGATGAGCTTAAAGGTCTCATCCAACCGAAACGATTCTATGACTCTGTTCTGTGGCAGTGGCTGGTTCTTTGCCGATACAGTGGCGTCAGAGGTGATGTGCTCCGGTTGGTTGTAGCAAATATAGACACGTCCAAGCAATGAATTTTCAGCCACTTCCCCCTCAGTGCGTCCCCGTGAATTACGCAAGCGAAGGCAGCAGCGCTCGCAGAAGATGCAGCTGGTGGCTCAGGGCCTTGGGGCTGTGGTAGGTGTGTCCTGATCTTCACTCATGGGCAGTGCTGAGCAGAGTGTGTGCCGCCCTGTCAGCCTCAGTTTAAGGTTTTATTTTCTTTGTTCCTGAGCAAATGTCAGAGGAGTTTGCAGGCAACGTTCTGCTAGGGAGTTTGTGGATGGAAAGTCAGAAGTCAAGGCTAAAGCTAGCTTGGATCCATCCCATGGGCTGCTGTAAATACATCCTGCCGCAGTGCAGAGCTATGGAAATGGTTCTGTTGGGGTTGGGTTTTAGTCTGTGTTTCAAGCGAGGCCATTTCCACGCAGGGCTTTCCTTCCTAAAGCTTGTCTCCCAAGGCTTCGGCTACACGGCAGCGTTACGAGTTGTGGGCGGAAGCTGAGAACTCGTCGGTCTGTGTACGTGTTCTTAGCTCCTGGTGCAGTCAGGATGCTCTGATTTCACTGCTGCCGTTTTCCACGGTGGGTTAAACAAAGTCGTGCTGCTTTGCCTCACACCTTCCCGAAGCAGAGGTGCAAGGAGAGGACTGCAAGTCTGTGCCCTGGCGTTTTAAACTGGGGAGTACTGGAAATCTCTCTCCTCACCACGCTGCTGCCATTATTCACTCCTTGCTTCTACTGGGTTGCGCGGTTTTTTGTTAGCTGCTCCCCAGGGTCTTGGTTTTTTATCTCCTGAATTATTTTTAAGCAGGTATCTCAGAGTACGTGGGGGTTTTTTCTACTTGGATGTTATCTGAGGCTTTATTGACAGGTCTTCATATCGGGGGGCCTAGGATCCTTGGAGAGGTGCCGCGTAGTGAGATTCCTTGTCTCCAAAAGGTCAAATCCCTCTTGCTGTTTTTAATGAAGAAGAAAAAGTATTTTGCAGGAGCGCCAACAAATGTCTCTAACAAGCAGACGTGGTTGTAGGTGGCATCCTTTGTTTTCTCCCCTGCAGATACGAAACGAGCTGGAGAAACACATGAATTGCAACTTGAAGGAATTCAAGGAATTTATAGACAATGAAATGCTGCTTATCCTGGGTCAGATGGACAAACCATCTCTCATTTTTGATCATTTATATCTGGTAAGCTGCTGTGTTAGGAGCTCCGGAATAGCAGGAGGCTCGGGGGGGTGGGTCTGAGAAGTCGCTGGGCTTAGAGGAAGCTGGATTTGGTGTGAGGCTGAGCGTGAGCAGGAGGTACAGCACCGTCCCCTCTGAGCAGCCGTTACTCAGGACCCATACTCGGCAGCCTCCTTTTTTAGCTGCCTTCTTGTGTCTGGGACTTGACAGAACAGTTCTTTCCTGGCAGGTGGATCCTGCTTGAGGACATGCCATGGCACAGCTCAAGTTCTCTCTGCACATGTTCATTTTCTGTTTCTAGCAGCAGAGATTTTCTTTTCTGACAAACGAGAGGCCAGGCCGTGGATACTGCTGCGGTGGGACAGCCGAGTAGGGTCCCTGAGCCGTCCGTAGGCACGGCCAGAGCAACGTGCAGAGTAAGGCTGAGGGTGATGTGCTGCTCCAGCTTGCGCAGAAGCAAGGAACCATCTGTGTTTTGTCTGATCTCTTGCCACTAGATGGTAGTCCAAGCAAAACCAGGCGCTGCCCTCTGGAACAAAGACTTGCTGGAGATGAACGCGTTTGTGCCCGTTATGCTTGGGCCAGTTTTTATTCAGGAGAGTCAGAGGAAGAGCTCATGTTTGAGGGCATGAGCTGCTCTTTAAAGCTTTCTGTTTTGCAGGTATGGGGGGGATTCAAGGTGTAACCACCTACGGAGCTTTCAGGATTTGCCTCACTTCTCAGAGACCTGTGATCCCACTTGTGCCACACACAATCGTGGTCTTTCCCTGCACTATTTATCTATGTGGCTAAAAATCTAGAGTGATTTGGGATGTACTACCTCCTTAGGTGAGGGTGTCGTGCCCTTGTCCCCTCCTCTAGAAGGTCCTCACCTGTTCAGGACAGGAGATCTCTGTGCTGAGCCGCAGCGCTGGCTGCCCCAGTGCCATATTCCTGTTTCAGAGGCTATTACCAGTGTTTCAGTCGGCAGCGAAGGAAGTTGGCTGCGGCTGGGGGATTGCAGAACCTCAGGAAAAAGGCAGGCTCTCGGGCTCCTTTGAAACGTGTTTTGTGGCTGTTGCAGGGCTCCGAGTGGAACGCCTCCAACCTCGAGGAGCTGCAGGGCTCAGGGTGAGTACTGCGCCTTTCAAGCACCAGCCTTAGGCTCTGAAACCTCCAGTCGTTGGCCTCTAACTTACATTCAGGTCTCCTGAGATAATATATGACTTTGTAGAGTGTGGGGATGACTTTGGGCCGTTGCCAGCGACGTGGGTAATGCTGTCAGGACCTTGGTCGAGAAATCTCGCCTACCTCATTTCTATCAGCAACATATAAAGCAAAACCAGCAAAGCTCCTCAGAGAAAACAGCAAAGCTCCTCGCTTCGTGAAGTACGTCAAGATCTCCAAGCTCGGCACAACGTGCGGCAGCCGAGGGTGACACGGCCACACGTGGATTGTTGTGTCAGGTGTGAGATCCTGCAGGCTGCAGAAGAGCAAATATTACAGCGCTAAGCTTAGGGGGAAAAAAACATCTCTAAGTGGAGCAGAACTTCCCGTGGATGAGCAATCTGCCCCTCTCCTGCCCGGGCAGGCAGCTGCAGGGCTGTCTTTCACCACGCTCTCATCACCGCGCTGCTTCTTGGCCTGATTGACTTTCATGCTTTTTTGGATGAGCGAGATTTTTTTGCGTATAAATATTTGCTGCTTGCCCAAGGCACGCACCAACCTCGATGCGAGGAACTGAAAAACATTGCTCAACAGCACGACTGAAAATGTTTCGCTTGGAGTCCTTGGGAACAGATGTTGGAACACCTTTGAACAAGTAAATCGACCGGTGCGTTAATTCTTCTGATCCACGGGGAAGGCTTCTTGATGTGCAGCATCTGAAGGTCAAAGCTGGAGAGATTCTGAAACAAATATCCTGTGTCCTTGATTTGTCTGAGTGATAGGAGGTAATAAATCACTGCGGGCATTCGTTCTCTGCGGGCGCATCGTAATCCCTGCTGTAATATTTGGCAGGAGTCAAGAGATACCACGCGACTTTCATTTTTGGTTAGAAAGATGAGAAAAGAATGGGTCTGCAGTTGAAAATTGTGATTCCCGGGGTCTGTTCCCAGCTCTGGCCCAGATGAATCCCTTGCAGCCAGGGCGGTTTCCTTCTCTCAGCAGCCCAGCAGCTGTGCGTGGCACACAGCGAGGAGTTTCTGGTTACAAAGCCTCGGCAGACGGAGCAAGAGAAACTTCTCCCTCATTGCCTCAGGTCTTTTGACGCTTCGAATGGGATGTGCCGGCGGTGAGAGATGGGTGGCTGGGCATCACGCGCGTGACCTGCGTCACCGGGCGTCCCAGGGCTTCGGGGTTAGGGCCGTAGATAAAACCTTACAGCTCATGTTGCGTCAGATTTCACGGACTTCACAGCGTCCGTGACCACGGCGGTTCAACTTTGTTTTTCTTCTCCTTCTCCACAGCATTGACTACATTTTGAATGTGACCAGGGAAATCGATAATTTTTTCCCCGGTTTGTTCGCCTACCACAATATCCGTGTGTACGACGAGGAGACCACGGACCTGCTGGCTCACTGGAACGAGGCGTACCACTTCATAAACAAGGCCAAGTAAGCGGGCTGGGAGACGGTGGGAGAGCACGTCGGAGCCCCGGGGGCTGACCCGTGCCCTGCGGCTTTCATCCAGCGTGGAGCTGGGCCCCCCAAAGCCACCGCTGCAAGAGGCCACAGGGCTTTTGCGTTACTGCTTTTGCCAGTTTTCCGTGTCCCTGGAATTTCCCCGTACCTTGTCTCTTCCTGTACTGGTATCAACCTGATCCTAGCGTACGAAATTTTTTATTATTATTACTATTTTGTTTGGCTTCCAAAAGGAAACGAGGATGTTTCCTCTTCTCAGGAAGTTCTGGAAAATCCCCCAGCTTGTGTCTATGTTGGACCAGCCCCAGGTGTCTCTGCAGACACGAGATGGTGACGGAGCCCGTCAGACTCTGCTGGGCTTTTCCACTCGGGTTGTTCCTGCTTATCCCCGTATCCGGCGGCTCGGGCAGCAGGAGGCCTCGTGGCGGGCTCTGAAATGACGTGGTGGGGTTGAGGCCGCCCTTCTTTGACTCCCAGCTTTTTAGGAGAGAGGTTCTTCTCACGGCCAACTTAATCCAAAGCATTTCTCCCCTACTGAGCCGTGGCGTTCGGGTGGTCAGGATAAAGTGCTGTCCTTCCACTGTGTCGCGTGGTAACAGCAGGTGCCATCACCAGAAAGATGAGATGGATTTTCCTCTTTGTCCTTCAGGAAGAATCATTCCAAGTGCCTGGTGCACTGCAAGATGGGCGTGAGCCGGTCCGCCTCCACCGTGATCGCTTACGCCATGAAGGAGTTCGGCTGGTCGCTGGAGAAGGCCTACAATTACGTGAAGCAAAAGCGCAGCATTGCAAGGCCCAACGCGGGCTTCATGAGACAGCTTTTGGAATATGAGGGCATTTTAGATGCGAGGTAAGGTGACAGGATGAACGGAAGGGCGGCTTATAAAGGAGCTAATGGCGGGCAACTCCCTGTGACTTTTTTGCATCACAGAATATCAATCGATCTCCCTGGAGTTCCTTCACTGGCACAGGTTGCCTGGGGGGGTTGTGGATGCTCCATCCTTGGAGATGTTCAGGGCCAGGTTGGATGGGGCCTTGAGCAACCTGCTCTAGTGGGAGGTGTCCCTGCCATGGCAGGGGGTTGGAACTGGATGATCTTTGAGGTCCCTTCCAACCCAACCCATTCCATGAGTTCTGTCCAGACAATAGGTTTTTCTGCTGATGTTTTGCATGAGCGTATGGAGCGTGTGAAGGGTCCTCTTCAGAAGGGCAGATGCAGAAGCCTGGGCTGTTTTTTTTTTTCTAAACCTTTTCCATGCCAGGCCTCCCTGGATGGAAATTAGCTGTCTTCTAGGGAGATCTGGTTGAATTCCACGAGGGCTTCTCTGCATTTGGGAGGCATGTTCATGTTTCTCAGCAGCCAGTACTGCTCAGCAAAACATTGTTTGTGTTTTATGAGGCAGAACTGAGCTCAGGCAGTGTTGGAGACGAATCGTTGGCAGTTCTGGGTGACCATGCCAATCAGAAGTGCTCGTCACTGCCAGCGCTCTGGTATCTAATAAGGGTTTCTGCGTGCTCTGCTTGGCCTCTGCTCGCCTGGGGGAAGAGGAGGAGAACTTTTCACTCTGGTTCATCAGGAGCCGTGCCATGTGATGTGCAGAGATGTTGGTTCAGAGTGTTTTGCTCTGATGGGGGGCTCTCTGCTCTGCCCCGAGGGGCTCCTCCCGAGAGCTGTTCCATCACGGGTGCAGTGCAGGGCACTGCTCTGTCTGCTGAGACAGAGAGTGGAGCGGGCAGGCGGGAGGGACAAAATCTTGATGTTAAAGGTGGTTTTGTCCAGGTGGGACTGCAGGGCTGGACCCACCCCTCAGCCTTTCGGTTCTGGGTTGTGGAGAGGGACAAACGTTCCTGGAGCTGAGCATCCTGCAGTTCAACGGCACTGACTCGTGCCTGTGTCCTCTCTCCAGCAAGCAGCGTCACAATAAGCTGTGGAAGCAGCAGGCAGAGAGCAACCTACCCCCGAACACCGACGGCACCACGGGGTCGAGTGACTTCTTACTCGAGAGCTTGGACATCGACCTGGAGAACCGCCTGGCCGACCTGGACACGCCGTCGCAGTCCGCGTACCTGGACAACCGCGCCGGCGCAGAAGTGTCCGTGGGCTTTAACTACTGCTTCCGCCGCCTCTCGGACACGCTGCTGGAGAACAAGATTCCCGGTGACAGGGAGGGCTTTTTCCACGTGGAGGAGCTGGAGCGGGACGCGCTTGCGGAGCGCGCAGCCTCGCTGGGCCGACAGCCCCCGTCTGCGCCTGCGGAGGGGAGGCCGCCGGAGTCGGGGAAAGCCCTGGAGGCGGCTGAGCCGCTGGCGGGGCTGAGCAGTTTCACCGAGAAAGAGGTGAAGAAGAAACTGGACTTCAGCCCCCGGAAGGGAAGGATAGTGCTGGACCCCAGGGAGGATGGCGTCAGGGAGGAAAATCCGATGGAGAAGTGGAAGCGGCGTTTGTCCATGCACAAGGAGGAGAGCAGGCTTAACAGAGAGAACTTGAATAACAACAACAGCAAAAGGAGTTGTCCGGAGGATTTTGAGGTGCGTATGGAGTTGAAATGTAGGTGATTAGCATGGCTGACTCTACTGCAAGTGAAACTGCTCTTCTCATCTTCATAGCACAGTTTCATTTGACTTGGATAAAGCCTTTCATTCCATGATGAGCTTCTTCCTTTTCGAAGTGCTTCTGAACATGGCTTTGCTTGCCCAGGCTATGGATTTAGATGCCAGAGAGAGCGCGCACACATGCGAGTGCCCCGTAAGCTGCTTTGGGCAGCGCGCTTGCGTGACCGTCGCTCGACACGGTAGGTATTCTTGAAGATACTGTCTGCTCAGAAAGTGCGTGGCTTCGGTCCTGCTGCAGGGCCCTGAGGGAAGTGGAAACGGGTTTCACTTCAGATCTGCTTGTCTGTAAACGTCTTGTGGTCTGTGCCTCTCGCTTGCTGCGGGGGGTTGGACTAGGCGACCTTTAAAGGTCCCTTCCAACCCAGCCCAGCCTGTGACTCGTTGCTGGTGTCCTTTTCCGTGCGCATTTATCTGTACCTGTGTTCTTTCTTGCAGCACGACGCCGTGTTTGGGATCCTCAGCAAGGTGAAGCCTCCCTATCAGTCCTGCGCCGACTGCATGTATTCCTCGGCCGGTTTGTCTCCGGACTCCTTTGGGGAGCAGTGCGAGAAGCTGAACGCCGGCGCGGCGCGGCACACCCCCACCATCTGCACGCAGCCAGCCCTCCTCTCCCACATCAACTCCAACTTGGTGGATCACCTGCCCAGCAAGGCCCACTCCGAGGAAGCCATCAGGATGAAAACTAACGAGGCTCCGCTTCCTTTGCCCACAGGGCCCGGTGCTTTGGAGGCCGGCACTTGCAAATCGCTCGATCAACACTGCGGTGGTTTGGAGAAAGGAAAAGATGCACCGAAAACCCCGGTCAGAGCTCTGCTGCCCAGGAGAAACTCGCACTGTGACAAGAGCCTCCTCAGCGCAGAGGTGGTGAAAGAAGAGTCTCTGGCCAGAAGAGACAGCAAACCTACCAAGGACCTGAAGTACTTGTTCAGCAAAGACATGGAAAAGCCAAGTGCGAACAGTTACTTGATGCAGCACCAGGAGTCTCTTATCCAGCTGCAGAAGGCCGGCTTGGTTCGGAAGCACACCAAGGAGCTGGAGCGGTTGAAGAGCCTGCCCTCGGACGCCTCGTCGCTGCTCAGGGAGAGCCCCCTGAGCAGGGTGGACTCCAGCATCGTGGAGGAAAGCGAGGATCTGATTGCACACCACAGCCTCGTACCTCTTCTGGGAGCGGCACCGCTGGTACCCGAAGATGCGGGAAACTATGTGGAGAAGCTAGAGGTGAAACGCATCTTGGAGGGGGTCTCTCAGAAAACCTCTACGCCTGTCGTGTGTCGGTTGGAGCACACGAGCAGTTTCACCAAGGACTTCCTGAAGACCATCTGCTACACGCCCTCCTCCTCCCGCAGCTCCAACCTGACGCGTAGCTCCAGCAGCGACAGCATCCACAGCGTGCGGGGCAAGCCCGGCCTGGTGAAGCAGCGAACTCAGGAGATCGAGACCAGGCTGCGGCTGGCTGGCTTGACTGTGTCTTCTCCCCTGAAACGGTCCAATTCTCTCGCCAAGCTGGGATGTCTTAACTTGTCCTCTGAGGACTTATCAAGTGACATGGATGTGTCAACCGTAACGGACTCGAAAGAGGCCGTTTCAAGCGAGTCTTCCATGCTCTGTGAGCCACAATCCGCGCTGAGGAGCGCAGACGCCGCCTCCAAACTGGCAGCGAAGCCAGCGGTTGGGAACTTGAAGAACACGCTTTGGATGGGCAAAAGTTGATGCCTTCCCTGGGGGGGAGTAGAGGGGTGGATTTGGGGGGGTTTTGTGGCATTTATTCGTTGCAGCGGCGCAGATTTATCGTCTGACCTGCAGTGGTTCATCTGGTGCCACCTCTTCTTCCCCTCCTTGCACTCTAAGCAGGGAGAATAAACCAGAATGGGTCATGAAGAATGGCACACGGGAAAATAAAATGATGTGTTGCATGGCTTAGAGAGGCCGTCGTGTGTGAATTGCCTGTTGTCCTGCAGGATGCTCCTTCTAGTGCTGTCTGCCAAGCGTAATACCGCGGGTTCGTGTGTGTCTGGATATATAGATAGATATTTGTACCTATTTATCTATCTATCTATATATAAAATGCTGAAATATTCTGGTTCAAAGACTCAAAATCATTAGTCGCGACTTTATTTTTTTTTTTTTTACAGAACAACCACAAGTCTCTAGTTAAAACAGGGTGCTTGTGGAAGAATCCTTACACGGTGACATGAACACTACCTCTGTTCTTGCCGACTTTCAGGCTTGGATCGTTGTTTGGGTTTGTTTCTTTTAAAAAAGGCTTTTCCCACAATACTTAGTGTCGTTTGAAGATGACCCCTTAGCCGTAAAGGCCTGGAGGGGTGTGGAGACAGAGGCTTTCCCAAGCCCTGGCTGTGAAGTGGAGGAGCCTCGAGCTGTCCACGTTGACTGTGACCCGCCGGTGTCGGTCCGTCCTCGCGACGTGACCTGTCACGGTCGGTGCCGGAGCAACACCCGGACGGTGTCACCGCCACAGGCTCGCGTGGAGAGGGGTCGTGTTCTCGGGGTGTCGTCGCTGTCGTGGTGGTTTGTGTTGTCCCAGTTGTAAATGGCGAGCCTGGCCAGTGGGTGGACCCCAGTGAAGCTTTGTGTGATGCTGTGTCGGTGTCGTGGATCCTGTCGGGACCTTTCTTTGTAGGGCTGTTGGTCCGAGGAGGCCGAGGAGGGAAGACTCTGCCGCTGTCCCGCGCGTGTGAAGTAGGCAGTGGGTGACGTGTGTCTGTTCTGGTCGTGGCTGTTGGTTTTGGTGGAACGGTTCCCGTGTCCTTGGTTTGGCCGCAGCCCGGGAGGCTGTTGACAAAGTCCGGGGGTGATTTGTGCCGGGTGGCAGGAGACTGGGGGTACGTGTCCCAGCTCCCGCCGGGCCGCACTGGCCTCCTGCCAGGGGTGACAGGAGCCTAAATCCTGCTCTCCGGGGGTGCGTCCTTCGGGGTGAGCGGCCAGACAGAAATACGGGCTCACTCAAAGAGGCACGAAGGCGTGGGCGAGCGCTCCTGTCAGAGGAAAGCTGGAGTGACCCATGCGGAGGGAGCCGGGGGCTGCCCGTGCTCTGTCGGCGAGGTGCCCATGGTGACCCACCTCGCTCCCTGCGACCGGCCTGGGGTCAGTGCTGCCGCGCGCTTCTCTTGCTGTCCTGCTGTGGGAGACGCTGGAAGCGCGGCAGTTCACCGGAGCGGGGGGAAGTGCCCGTTTTCTTGGAGTGTCTTGGGCCAGCAGCCAGGTCAAGAACTGCTCTGTGCGAGACTGGCCAGGTCGGGAGGGAAGAGTTTGAGAAGCGTGTAGGGGACGTGCTCCAAACCTCGGTGCTCTCCGAGTCCCACCTGAAGCCGAGCTGGCCGCTCGTGCCCTCGGGGTGAGGTTTTTGAAGCAGGCTTTCGAGGGTCGGAATGGACCTCGGGTTTCAGTGGTGGCACACGGATGGATTTGCTCAGTCAACACCCAGGCTGTGAGCGCGAGCTCCCACCTTTTAAAATCTCCATCAAAAGCCATTCTTAAAAATGCCTTCATTGAGGCAGAGGGAGGAGCAGGGCTGCAGAGGCTGGTTTGAGAACGAATTCATCAAAATTCCAGTGTCTTGAGAGAGGAAGTCCCGTGTTTTACTGCCCTGGATGCCCAGAGTTTACCTGCTTTCCCTTCAGGGTAAATGCGTTTTCCTGTGAAGCTGGGGAACTGCAGGGACCGGCAATCAGTGGGTAAATGTCCCTGCTTCCAGCGGATTTAAGGCTCTTGACATTTTTAGCTTAAGGCACGCTCCTCGTTTTGCCACCCGTGCAAGCTGCTCGGAGGCAAAAGCCGCTGCGTGAGGGAACCCTGGAAAAACGTGTACAAATGGTTGCTTTGTAGGGCTGAGAAGACGCTGGGTCGTGTCCGGAGTAGGACTGAAATACCCTGTGCCCCACGTCAGGGTGCATCCACATCCACTGCAATAATTCCTTGTGCTCGTGTCACCTTTACTGTCACTGTTTGCACCCAGACTTAGGAACGGGGGTGGACAACGGGGGCAGGCGGGAGGCCCCGGGGCGGCTGGGGGCCACAGAGCTCGGAGCAGCCGCCCGGGAGGGCCCGTGTGGCTCCTGCCCCGCGGTCCTCGGCCCTCGCCGCTCGCTCGCCGGCCTCGCACGGGTATTTTTCTCCGCTCTGTGTTACCCCAGCACCTTTCTGAGCGCTGCCGATGCTTCCCATCGCCGCCCGGCCGAGGGAAGGCGCGAGGATCGGATTTGGATGAAGTCGGAGAAATTCCGTTAACGGATGCAAATGATAACCTCGATTTCCTCCCT
Organism: Eurystomus gularis; assembly: GCA_013400335.1. Classification (NCBI taxonomy): domain Eukaryota; kingdom Metazoa; phylum Chordata; class Aves; order Coraciiformes; family Coraciidae; genus Eurystomus; species Eurystomus gularis. The sequence continues at coordinate 248,663 of VZZY01007650.1, read as the reverse complement.
GTTTTCCTGCGTGCCTGCCGAGCTCTGCCGCGTACAAACCCCCACTTCCCCGGGGCGTAGCTCGGTGCCGCCCGTCTTCACTCAGACCCCGCTCTTGCCGGACCGACCCCTCGGCTCGGGGCTGCGTCGTCGCGACGCTGTCGGGATAGAGGCGAGGTTTGGTGGGAGCCCGTCTCGAAGCCAAGGTGCGCGAGAAGCGCCGGCGTGCCATGTCCAAGGGTTTCGTGGCCAAACCTCCGCTGCTTGCAGGCTTCCTTCGCTGTGTTGCATGAGAAGGTAGATGTTTGTCCTCCCCCACGTATTGTACCTGTTCTTTTACAATGGAGTGCCTTACTACTAGTTTACAAATACTGTGTATTTACGCTGAGCTGTTACTCTGCTGTTTGCTGTTCTTCTATCATTTTTTTCTCTTGGTGCTTTTGGTGTTTCCGGTGGCAGTGAGACCGTTGCTCCTTCTGCGTATCACCCTCCCTCCCGCCCCGCGGAGCTCAGCGCCGCCGTGACCACATCCCTTCTGCTCCCTACGGTAAAACCAGAGGCTGTTGGGACGCTGAGACGTCGCTGCGACGTCGCTGCCCCCAGCTCTCTGTGCGCTGCTGCAGGAACACGGCCTGGGGTGGGGGAACCAGGGGGGGGAATGTCCCATCACCGGCTGTGAATCCAAACCCGGTTCCATTCGGCCAGAAAACCCCAAATTGCACAAAACCCGGCACCTTATTTGCAGCCCAGGCGTTGTGGGGCTGTGCGATGGGCAATAGCCGCGTCCTCCTGGTTGTCCTCGGGGGTCGGCTCGGTGTCCCCACGCTGGTGTCACCCGGCTGGCGAGGTGGAGACCGCCCTGGTCGGGAGGGGTGGGCGAGTCACGTGGGGCTGTTCCCGTGCAGCGCTGTGCTCCGATAACGTTCCTTTTACTTCACGGTATTTCTGAATTCTGGTTTTATATTGAAATCAGCGGTATCTTTTGTACTGTACGGTGGCGGTAGGGGATGCATAATGCACTTTTTTTTTTTTTTTTACTTGCGTTTGTAAAAATGTACTGTATGTTTTATGTGCTTCCTGTGAGAAAAATAAACTTTTTGGGGTTTTGTTTTTCCGTATACAAGCTTTGCGGCATTTGTGGAGGTGGGGAAGGATCAGCCCCGGCGGGGGCAGAAGGGCGCGATCATCGGAGCCGCAGCTCCCGCCGGCCCCGTTACCTCTTCCCGCCCGTCCTGGCTGCGCTCCCCTGGGTTTTTTGGGGTCCTGGCTGTTTTGTGCCACCCCAGAAGGCCAGGCCTAGAGGTGTCTTTGTCCCTCGGGTTGTGTCCTTTCAGTGCTGGCCGTGTTTCAGCTGCCCTGCCCGGACTGCGACCGCTGCAGAAACGCATCCGAGCCGCGGCACGGGCTCGCATGTGGGTTTTTTAAGGGGAAAAGGGAACGAAACAGAAATGTGCTGAATTCCTGGAGGCAGGAGTAGAACTGAAATCCGCACTTCTCCACCAAGCCTCTTCTCAGAGACCCCGGGCTGGGTTTAAGGAGCAGCCGCTGCCTTTCGGCGCGTGTTCCCAGCACCGAGCGGGTGCGTGTGGACGCGCCGGGCCCAGCCCTCCCTCCACAGAAAAGTGCTTATTTGGAGAGGGCTTTGGAGCTGCCGCAGCGACGTGGGCCTGGGGGTTCCCACAGCCCCGGGAGCAGCCCCCTCCGAAGAGCAGATCTCTGGTGGGCTCCGTCCTGGGCTGCGGCTCCTCTGCCCCGAGCCGCTCCTGCTGCCGCCCCACGATCCCAGCCCTTCCCGGGCATTCCCCAAATTTTGCCTTTAAAGGCAAAGGGCGAGCGTCTGTCTGGTGTGCCCGCGAGGAGTCCTGTTACTGCCGGGGATTGTTCTCGCTCTCGGAGCTGCTTCAGGGAGGAACTTGTCCGTGTTTAGCTTGGCAGGGGAGCAAAGCGCAGGCTGGGGATGCTCTCCGGCTTTGGCACGCTTGCTGATCGCCTCAGAGGCATGAACCCCCACCAGAAATATTGGCTTTTTAGGGGTTTTGGGGGTTGGTTGGTGAAGGAAGTGACTTCGGTGCTGCTGCAGCCCTAGCTGGGGTTGGTGCTGGTGTGGTGAGGGAGCGGCCATAGGGGCTGGGAGAGTGGGGAGCCAGGGAACACCTGCCTCTCACCTTGGAATCTTACAGTGGTTTGGGCTGGAAGAGACCGTTAAAGGTCATCTCATCCAACCCCCTGCAGGGAGCAGGGACATCTGCAACCAGAGCAGGTTGCTCAGAGCCCCGGCCAACCTCACCTGCAATGGTGCCAGGGATGGGGCAGCGACCACCTCTCTGGGCAACCTGCGCCAGGCTCTCACCACCCTCTACGTCAAAAATTCCTTCCTTTTATCTAAATCTCCCTCTTTTAGTTTCAAACCATCCCCTCTTGTCCTGTCCCAACAGGCCCTGCTCAAAAGTCCCTCCCCATCTTTCTGACAGGCCCCTTGAAGTCCTGCAAGGCCACCAGAAGGTCTCCCTGGAGCCTTCTCTTCTCCAGGCTGAACAAGCCCAACTCTCCCAGCCCAGCCTCCCAGCAGAGGGCTTCCAGCCCTGGATCACTTTTGCAGCCAAGCATCGCCCTGGAGCTGGTGGCACATCTTGGCTGATGCCCCTTCGTATCCCCGGCACGTTTCTGGGCTGTGCTCGTGGCTTTGCAGGGACTCGTGCGCGGGCAGCAGATCCCACAGAGAAATAATCTGCAAATGATGGAGGACGGAGCCTTGAGCTCTCTGTGGCAGGTTTGTGAGATTTTTGGGCCTTCTCCTTACACCTGAGAGCATCTCTGGTGGAACTGTGGCTCTTCCCCCAGCAGCAGGAGCAGGGTGCTGGGCTGCTCGGACGCTGCGCGGGCCGGTACCTGCTGCAGGAGCTGCAGCAGCAGGAGCTGGAACTGGCACCTGAACTCTCCAGCTCTGTGCCGAGCTGGGAGCCCCAGAGCTCTGGTTTGGGGAGACAACAGCTTGCTCGCTGTAGCACGCTTCTGAGGTCCTCAGGACAGTCTGTCCCTTGGCCAACACCATTTTGGGGGCAGATGTTTGCTCTTAGCTCATTTAATTCATACTTCCCTTGGCTGATTCATGAGACGCCCCTTCCTGCTCATCTCGGCTTCCCAAAGGTGGAGATGTCCCCAGCGCAGCGGTTCGTGGGTCTGCATCTCACGGGTTCTGTGGAAGAGGTTATGGTCAGAGAGGCACCACCAGACGTCCCCCTGTGACTGCCGGTGAGTTCGGGCGGTTGGGGTTTTTTTTGGACTTGTTATGATTGAAAGTTTGTTCTTGACAGCGTGGTTCTTGTTATGGCCGAATGTTACATCCTGTTGTGAGGTTGCCATGGCAAAGCCAGGCAACATCTGGAGCAACACAAGTCCTCTCCGGCGACCTCGGAGGGGTTATTTATAAAGGAGATGCCTGAGCCTGGAGCCTCCGTGGGCAGATCATGGCGAGGGCAGCCTGGCACTGGGTGCCCTCCTGGCTGTCACCTGGGGTGGTGGGCAGATGCAAGGTCCAACTTGGCCCCTCATCTCACCTGCCCAGTGGAGGAGGCCACAAGTGGTACCGAGCGGTTATTGGAAAGGAACAGATCTCCTCGAGGAGTTAGACTAGAGAGAAGGAAGAAATTTTTGATGGAGAGGTGAAAGGTGAGATCTGGCAGGTGAGGGAGCCTGGTTCGAACAAAGCAATATGGAGAGAACCAACAAGAAGGACACCAAGGACCACGGCTGCACTTCCAACACCCGCAGCAGAGGAGAAGCTGCTGCTCTGGCAGCGGGTCTCCAGCTGCCTGCAGCCCCGGGATGATGCCTCTGTGTCTATTTACACGGCTGGGCAGCCACGCTGGCCTCCAGTGAGATAGAAATGTAAATATTTCTCTAAGCAGAAGCCGGGAGTCGGGGCTGCAGCGGCTGGAGGGGCAGGGCCTTGGAGCCGTGCTGCTGGTGGGGCTCCTTCTCCAGCCAACCATGGTGAGCGTGCTGCTGTCTGGAGCCGCTGCGGTGGCCGGTCGTCTCCATGGGTCCACCTACGCGGGCGTTTCAGATCGATAGCAGCAGCTCTGCTGCCTCAGCCGGGGGAGCTGCCGGGCTGGGGAGCAGCCCGTGAGCTGCTCGGGTTTGTTCCAGCCTTGGCCCTCGCCCTGGACATTGCACATTCCCTAAAAGTCTCTTCCTCTCTGGTTCGAAGGATGGGCAGCAGTGGTGGCCTTGCTGCAGCTGCCATTTCCTTTTATGCCGACGGTTCAGGAGCAGAAACCGCGTCGCTCCCGTGTCAGCCTTTCCCGAGAGTTTTAATAAGCAGCTCGCAGAGAAGCGGTGCAGAAACACGGCAGGGCAAGGCCAGGTCCGTTGCCCGGCTGTGCGGCGTCCACGGCAGCCCTGGGCTCTACGGTCCCCACGCAGGGAAAGCCAAAACAGTCAAGGTGGTATCTCCAAATCATGACAGTTTGTGAGCACTGGTCTCCAGGGAGACCTTCTTGTGGCCTTTCAGTGCTTAAAGGGGCCCACCAGGAAGAATGGGAACAGACTTTTGAGCAGGGCCTGTTGGGACAGGACAAGGGGGGATGGTTTGAAACTAAAAAAGGGAGATTTAGACCAGAGAGAAGGAAGGAATTATTGACGCTGAGGGTGGTGAGAGCCTGGCCCAGGCTGCCCAGAGAGGTGGTGGCTGCCCCATCCCTGGCACCATTGCAGGTGAGGTTGGCCGGGGCTCTGAGCAACCTGCTCTAGTTGCAGATGTCCCTGCTCCCTGCAGGGGGTTGGACCAGATGAGCTTGAAAGGTCCCTTCCCACCCAGGCTGTGATTCCATGACATGTGGGCTGTATCTGGCTCTGGCACGGGGAGCAAGGCCCTTGGCTCAAAGGGAAGAGCCCCAAATTATCGGCCGGGCCACCATGCCTGAGTCTGGCGCATTTATCCCGTGACGAGGTGACCTGGCTTTAAAATTCACACTCACATGACTGCCAGCAAATCTTGGTGCGGCGTTTTGCTACCTGGCGGGATCGGTGCTGCCGGGTCCCCCCCGCTGGCATCGGTGGGAGCGTCGCTGGCTCCCGCCTCGGCTCGGGAGCCCGGTCCTGCTGGGAAGCGGTTGTGTTTGTTTTGAGCAGCCTCAGCAGGGATTTGATGCTTCCAGTGGTAACAAATGGTGTTTTGTCTCGCTGCGGAGCAGCTCTGCAATGTGCATTGATAAAAACGGTCGCTGCGAGGGGGCCTGGCTGCCTCCCGGGCTGATAAGCGCTGGGATAACCGGCGTCCCTCGCTCCTTCCCCTCGGCAGCAGCCGGCACTCGCTCCTCAACCAGCTTGTGGAGCAGGGAACGAAGCGGTCGCATCATGAGATGTGGTCCAGGCATCACCCCCCCGGCCCACGTGGGCACATCAGCGGTGCCCGGATCTCTGGGTGAGGCCCTGGCGGGATTTTCCATCCCCACGGAGGAGCGGCAGGATGCCGTTAGCCTGGGCCGGCGGGCAGGTCGCTGGGGGCTGTTTGCAAACTCTTGGGGCTGGTGCTGGGATAACTCAGCCCCTGCTGGGAAGCAGCACCCGGAGACGCCCGCGCAGGCTGTGCCGCTGCCGGGACCATCTAGGTGTTATCCCGCATCCCTCCTCGGGATGCTTCCCTGGATCCAGCTCCGGCAGCCGGCACCTCGTGCACCATAAAAGGCAAAGCGCTGGGGAAGAGCTGCTGGGTGGGAGCGGCGGTGGCTCGCTGCAATGCCAGGCATCCCGGCTGCGTACGCTCGGCTCAGAGCCCTCCAGCTCTCCCGCTCCCCCGCCCTCCGCAGGGTTTGCAGGAGCCCGTTTGGCAGAAGGATGGTCCAAAGGGAAGAACTTTCTGCTCGGAGGCTTGTTTAGAGAAATGCCCAAAGCGTGAATAGGGATTTTTCGATACGTTTTGGCGTCTCTTTAGGGAAGCTTGTTTCTGAGGCTGCTCTCTGTTTATCTCAGTGGTGGGTTTTTATGTCATGGCAATTCCCTTAAGCAAGAACATATTCCCGCGGATCATTCCGGCCGATCCGTCCCAGCCCCGCGTGCTCTGGGCAGGCGGCATCTCCCCGGCACGCTGGGACGCAGACCAAGGCCACACGCTGCTTCCAAGGAAGGAGCGCTGGGGAGACGCTCCGTGTCCGTCGGGCAGGGAGGCAGGGAAGGGTGCCAGGGCCGCGGCTGCGGGTTTCCAAGCTCTCCGTGAAACCCACGGAGGAGCTGACAGAAGGTGATCCTGCCCAGGCGAGCCACAGCAGATGATGGCCTGGCAGTAAATCCCTCTGGAAGCGGCGAGATCGGAGGGAAGCCAGGAGGGATTGCTGCACGGGACCGTAGGGAGTGATCGCTGCAGCAGGTTGGGGAAAAGAGGAGAGTCCCTGAGGAAGGATGCAGATGGGCGGCGGGTCCTGCCTGTGAAGTGCTGCGGGCCACGAACTAGAAGCTGGGAGGTGCTTTTACAGTCGTTCAGGTGGGATAGATTTGGGTGAGGACCAGCTGACAGCTCTGGCAGAGGTTGTGCTGGGGGAGAGGCTCCTGCCCCGCTGCAGAGGATGGGCTCCATCACACCAACATGCACTTTCATCTCTGCTGGCCATGAGGCTGAAAAACGCCGATTCACATGACCCAAGCACGGAGGCTTCCAAGCTGCCTCGTCTCTCCCAGTAGCGGAGGAAGGAGAGGCGGTGCTGAAAGCCTGCCCAGACCCAAGGTGGGAACAAATCTTGGCTGGCCAGTTCCAAAGCATTTGGACCCGGAATTACGGTGACTGAGGCCCTGGCCATGGAAGCCTCCACCTGGCAGTACTATGGATATTTACGTGATGACACAAGTAAGGCGAGGGGGAGAGACTGCGCCTCTTCCCGGGAAGCCTCTGCGGGGACGCACGAGGATTATACTCTGCTGCAGCTCGGCCAGGAGGGCCCGGGGCACAGGCTGGAGAGGAGGGGGGACCTTCCCGACCCCGGGAGCGACGCGCAAGCCCCTGCCAAGAGGCCAGAGATGAGCAGCAGCGGGCAGTGGGGGCTGGCAGGGGATTTGTGCTTGGAAGACCACCCCACGTGGAAAGGGCGTGGGAGAGGGGAGGAGGGAGAAGCCCCTCCGAAGGTGTACGAGATGGAGGTGGGGCAGAGGCGAGCGGGCACGGGCAGGACGGTGAAGCCGGTGGTGTACAGGCTGGAGGAGAGCGAGTACAGGCGCCTGCTCGAAGAGGCAGAAGCAGAACCTGAGGAGGAATGGGAAGCGACAGAGCACAAGGTACCTGTGATTCAGGAGGGCTACCCAGGGGGTGGGAAGGCGGCGAGTCCGAGCCTGAGCAGGCTCAACGCTTTCCAAGGAGTCCTGAGGAGGCAGCTAAGCCGTTCGGACTCCGAAAGCAGCGCAGAGAGCAGGCAAGTGAATAAACTGACCCTGAACTCTCCCTTGGAGGGAAACAAGCCGAGTGTCCCCATCAGGTCGGATAGCTTCGAGCGGAACGCCGCGCTCATGGATTACATCTTGCAAAGCAAACAGGAGGCAACAACATCTGTTTCCTACGTCCCCAGAGAAAGCAGCAAGGCAGCGGAGAGCCCCAGGCAGGCGGTGAGCTTCGCCCCCCAGCCCGACAGCGCTCCGGACCTTTGCCAGAACGGCCAGACCGGCGAGGAGCATCCAGCCGGGAAGCCCGAGCCAGACAAGCAGGTAGCAAAGAGCCTCGAGAGAATGGTCTCTGCGGCTGTGAATTACGCTTCGGTGGCGAGAGACGCTGAAAAGCTTTTGAGACAGAGCAGCAGCCAGCTCCATGAAAGCAGGGAACAGCTCGGAGGTGAAGCAGATGCGGGGATACTTGATTCATACATCCCGAAGAAGACCCCACCGGCCCCTCCTGTCAGGTCCCACAGCAAGGAGAGCCTGGCTTTGAGCATGAGCAAGACTGTGGCGATGACGGAGGCACTGCTGGAGCCCCTCAGCAATGTGGTGAAGCCTGCCAAGGAGCAGTGGGCAGCTGGAGGCGAGGAGCAGCTAGCTGGAGGCAGGACTGCAGGAGGAGGGGGCTCGGAGGAGCCTGAGCGGAAGGGGAGGAAGAGTCAAGAGGATGAGAAAGTGCTTAAAGTTGCCGACGCCAAGAAAACCTTCGAAAAGTCCAAGCCAGTGGAGGGGAAGGCGGCGACACCACCAGCCAGCGCGGCCAGAAAAGGTGAGGTGTGATGTGGAGGCTCTGCCATGGGCAGGCTGGCCAAGCCCGGCTCTGCCCCACGGATCGGGGGGATCTGGAGCACCCCCAGCCGAGGGATGGGTGGGGAGGGGAGGTGGGAACACGGCGGTCGTGAGGCTTGACAGAAAATACCTGACTGGTTACAGCTGAGCAGCAGATGGGACGTGTTTAGGACGTGTTTAGTGGTCCAGGGTCGTAACGAGGCAGGACGAAAATCAGGTGCTGGTTCACATCAGCTATACACCCAGTAAAAAAAGTACTTTGTGCAGGGGGAACTGTTTTGTGAGAAAGAGATTTGCTTTTTCAGACTCTCCTGTGTATAAATAAGTGTAACATCAGTTCTCCCATGCTGCTTCTCATGGATCGATACGGTGCGGAAACACCCGGGTGATACCTTCTCCCTCTCCTGTGGCGTTATCTGCCTCTGTCTCTCCAGGCCCTGGGCGAGGCTGTTTCGTTCTATTTCAGTTATGGCACAGAAAAGAGGCGTTATTTTCCCAAGGGTCTTTTTCTCCCACACTGTGACTTAGCTGAATACAGCAGTTAGGAGCATGACATCAACCTGGAAGCATTTTCACTGGAAAACTGCAGATAAAGGAACTGGGTTGACATTTTCCTGGTGAAACAGCAGTTGTAGGGAGAGATTAGCAATGAGTGTTGGAGAGTTTGGATCAAGGACGTATCGGACCCATGCTGGTTAACTCGCATCTGCTGTTTATTGACAAGCTGTCGTTGTGGGTTTCCTTATAAGGGAAAATAAATGTGTTATGGCACAGGAAATCCACGCTAGCTTTGAACTGAACAGCACGTTTCGGCAATAAATGGGTGTGATTACCCCACCACGCTTGGTACCTTGTGCTGTCAGTGACTCTCGGTCACCAAAGTGACAAAACCAGGCCAGAACGTGAACATCACCGCGGAGCTTGTGTGTGTGCGTTTGTGTGTGAGCGATAACAAGAAGCCGCCAGCAATGAGAAGTAGGTGCCGTCCTCTCAGGAAGCATCTGAAGACACGCTGTCGTTCTCACGATGTAAAGAAGGAGGGTTGTGAAACCCCTGTCGCTGCAGGCTGCGCTGCCTGCAGATGAAGCGGTGCCAGTGCCAGTGTTGGGGTGGCTGGATCTCGGCAGCCTCTCCGCTCCTCCTCCAGACCGGTCTGATGCGATGGCGCGGCAGATTCGGCGCGTTCTCATCAGCCGGCTCAGGCGGAGGGATGTTCCTGTCAGCACAGGCGTGAATCCTGTGCAGGGATAGAGGAGCAGGTGGGTGCAGCGGGTGAGCTAACGGAGAAGGAGGGTGAGGAAGGACTGCGAGAAATCCCGCTCCAGCCCTAAGGCAGCTGCAGCTGCGGCTAAATCCCTCCAGACAGATGTTTGCCTGCTGGTTCTGCGGGAGAAATAGGGAGGGTCGAGACAATTTCTTTCACTGCTGAACTGTCAAAACGTTGCAATGAAGAAGAGTAGAGAGAGCTTCTGATTTTGCTGTGTTTGTGACAGCCTGATTTGTTTCGTTCAAAATCTGTTTCTGGACACACCCCTTCCCAAATCTCATGCTGCCCACCTGAGCACAAACACCTCGCTGATATTTACCGTTCTGTGATTCCTTTCTTACACCTCTGACTTTTCCAGCACCTTTGGCCAGCCTTGATCCTAGACAGCAGGGAGAGAAAGAGAACAAGATGGCAAAAGGATTCAGCGTGGGTTAAGTGATGTGAGGACGAGACCAGGGACGTGGATTGCAGCGCCCAGCCTCGCTCTGCTCCGTCCTGCCTCCCTGGGCTTTTGCTGCTGCTCAGAGCCATAGGAAGCTTCCATCCCAGGATAATTGTGTTGTAAATAAAATACAGCTTGCTTTTTTGCATGTTTCCCCCCCGTGTTCTGCTTTCCTCTTTCTCTCTTCCTGGTTAATCATCCGGTGTAGTGGAGAGAGCGACAAAGAAAATCCCATCTGTTGCAACTAATTGCTTCAGTTTTATTCGCTGCCCCAAGATTTTAATTAGGACTGCAAAAATGGGGGAAAAAAAGAAAGGAAAAGTTCACAACCCTGTACAGTGATGGAGAAGAAAAATGAATGGGAAATGGGCTGGCTTGAAATTAATTTAGAGCTGTAGGCAGCACGTGTTTCAGTGTCTTCCCTACAGCCGAGCTGGGAGGGGTGGGTACGACGTCGGTGGTACCACCTAGAACGCGCAGGAGAGCGTGTGTTGGAGTGTGTTGTAAATCATTAATAACAATAGCATCAATAATTAATGCCCATCCTGAGCTAATGCTCAATTATTATCACTTACCGGCCTCCAGCCTCTTCCGCCTGCTCCCAGCAGCGCACAACCGGTGTCGTGGCGAAGTGCAGCGGGACTTTCATGACCCTTCGGGGAGGGGGTTTGCGACCTGGCCCCGATCTAGTGGCGCTGGAAGCGGCGCAGGGACGCGTTGGGTGGCAGAGCCGAGGGCTGCTGCCTCCTGCCCCACGCTTTGATCCACGTCTTCCTCTTTCCTCCCTGTCCACGCGCTCGGAGATGCTCCCATCGCTTCTCCCTCCCTGGCTGTTATTTTACGGATCTGATGGAACTATTCCTCTCCTTAGCGTCATTCCATAATTCTACAGCTCCCCTTTCTGGCCAAGGATTGAATAAGGCCGAACCAAAGGGATTTTTCTCCTCTCTCTCTCTCTAGACAAACGTGTTGCTGGATCTGGGGAATGGATCCGTGCAGGGCAACGCTTCCCTGGGCAGCACGCGTGTCCCCATCCCCGAGGCAGAGCTGGTCAGCCCCGAGCTGGTACGTGGTGGCTGTGGGGACAGTTTTGTCTTGGCAACTGCTGATTATTGAAACAACCCTTAAAAACCAGCCTTGGAAGCAGGTCAATAAATCTCCCCGCCACAACTTGATATGTGCTCAATGAGAACATTGAGAAAGCGAGGCAGAAAGAGTCGATCTGACGCTATTCCACGTGCAGAAAATGGGTTGGGTTTGGTTTTTTCATGGTTTCCCTACCTTAAGACCCCACACTATTCCAGTGATGTTAAGTGAAACGTCACCGATTTCAGTGGGGGCAGCTCAGTCTGCTGAGTGTGGCCTTGGGTACCTCAGTCATCAGAGACAGGAGAGGGAATCTAAAAATATGCAAGTTTCAGGTGGGAGAACCTAGAGCTTCCTGTAAAGTGATGTAAAGAGAATAATAAAGCAAAAGGCTTCAAGAAATAAATAGATAAGCGGTGGACACAAATGTCCATCAGAAGTTGTGTAACTTGGGTATCTGCCAGCCCGAGATCTGAGCCTCAAACTGCCACGTCCGTCATATTTTGCTTGACTTAGACACTAAGCTGCAAAATAACGGGACTTTCAATTGCTGATCTCCCTAAACCCTCCATAAGCCGTTTTCCTCCATTCTGAATATATTTAGCAATGAGGATTTAAGCAAATTGAAATGTTTGAGATAAATTCATCCCTCAAGTGACTTTGTGGTTCTGAATGAGTGGGTTTGCCGTCCACCTACGATCGCTCGGAGACCCCACGCCAAGTTGCATAACAGCGGCTGCAGGCCAGAGAAGCCACCAAAATTGCTCCTAGAAAGGGGTGCCACAGGTGGCTGCACCTTTCTTTACCTTTTCTAATAAAACATTAAGCGTTGGAGCAGGCTGCCCGGGGCAGCGGTGCAGTCACCATCCCTGGAGGGGTTCAAAAAACGGGTAGACGTGGTGCTTCGGGGCGTGGTCCAGTGGTCGTGGTAGTGTTGGGTTGATGGTTGGACTTGACGATCTTAGAGGTCTTTTCCAACCTTTATGATTCTATCATTCTATAAAGCTGCTGGCCAGGAAGGCTAGGGGCACGGGGACACGCCGAGCGCGTTGCTTATAAGGCACGTCAAGATGGTGGTCGGACGAAAGCAGCACGATTTATCGCAGTGATGGAATCGATGCATTTTTTTCAAGCCCGCTAAATTTAGCCACTGACATAAGTTTGGGAGGTGGAGCCTGCAGAGATGGTGCTGTTTCCGTATAAAGGCTGTGAGCGAGGCTGTTCGCTGCAGTCGGTGTAGCAGAGGGTGAAATATGTGGGCTGGGTAACGCTAGTGCAATGTCTTTCTGAACAAATTCCGAGTCCTCTCCGCAAAATGCAATAATCGGGCGTGTTGGTATTGATAAGAAAGGACAGGCGTTGTTGTGTGGTTCCTTGTAGCTGCAAGAAGTTGGTAACGAGGTGTTTTCCCTGATGAAAATTAGGATTTGTGACATATTTTTGACAAGTTGTTAGGCTTGCATCACGCTGGCTTTAACTGAAGCGCTGTTTGTTAGAGTGGTTTTTATTTGGCTGAAGTGATGAAGATTGCTGTTTAGAGCGGAACCAAAGAGCTTGTGTAAAACCTTAGTTGTTGAGGACTTCAGCCTGAAATTCACTTCTCCGCCCCCTTGTACGGCGAGCTGCTGCCATCTAAATAGCTCATTAATCCAGGTCAGGATCTGAGCAATCTTTGGAGTGTTTCCATCCCAACATTTCAGGAAGCACTAGCAAAAATTCAAGTATTTCACTAGCAGAGAACTCAACAGGTCTTGTTTCCTCCTGAGCCCATCCTTAGTGACCCTTCCAGTGCCATGTCGAGGCAGCTGTGCTGCAGGAACATCCATCACAACGCGCACCAGGAACCCACCGTTCGGGTGGCAGTTGTTGAGGTTTCAGTTGATCTCTCAGGATAAATGCCACGTTGTGCCACAGAATCAATTAAGGTTGGAAAAGACCTCTAAGATCATAAAGTCCAACCATCAACCCAACACTACCATGACCACTAGACCATGTCTTGGAGTGCCACGTCTACATGTTTTTTGAACACGTTCAGGGATGGTGACTCCACCACTTCCTGGGGCAGCCTGTTCCAGTGCTTAACCACTCTTTCAGCAAAGAAATTTCTCCTAATATCCAATCTACACCTCCCCCAGTGCAACTTCAGGCCATTTCCTCTCATCCTATCACTAGTTACTTGTGAGAAGAGCTCAACATCCACCCCTCTACAACCTCCTTTAAGCCTTCTCCTCTCTAACAGTCCCAGTTCCCTCAGCTGCTCCTCATTAGACAGGTTCTCCAGACTCCACACCAGCTTGGTTGCCCTTGGTGTCCTCTGCATCGCTCTCTTTTTAGGTGGATGCTGAAAATCCTCCTTGGTTCCTCTGCCAGGCTGTGGGCTAGTGCTGGGTCCTGCTGCCTTCGTGGTTGTTTTTCAGTCCAGGGTAAAGCATCGCCTGGTACATGATGAAAACATCATTTCAAGCTCGCCCACCACTTTGAGCTAGGCTCTCTACATGCATATACTTTAAAGTATCATTTTATAGGCTTGTATGAATAGATTATATAAAGTTTTACACCACGTGCACAGGCTGGAGACTCCTAATAAATGAGCAGCTGTGGGACTGGCAGCCAAGACACTCGGCCCTATCACTGACTCATTGGGTGACCTCCAGCAAGTCACGTACCTACGTGGAAAACATGAATCACAATCTAACCCCACTAGACCGCAGATTACCTGCGGGTCTGCTCCCAGGCTGCCAAACTGCTTTTGTTTTCTTCGTTTTTTTGAGCATTAAAGAGATTGTTTGAAGGAGGAGGGTGGAGAGCAAGCGTGCTGGGCTGGCGTGAAGAGGAAGGTCTTAATTTCAGGGTAATTGGTGGCACGGGCGGTGCGTGGCAGGGATGCAGGGCTGCAACTCTAATCGTCGGGTGTATAATTTTTTTTTTATCAAGGTGTTGCTCAGTAGGTAAAAGAGACTTTCCCGTGGATTGGATCCGTGGTTAAACTGGTGTCAAAGTTTAACAAATGCTGGATAACATTTGTTTAATTTGTAGCTACTTTGGCATCTGAGCCCTCCATCAGCTGTAATCACCAGCAAAACCACCACAAATGCAGCTCTTGGAGGCTTTCTGCAGGTTTTAACACCCAGCTATCACTTAGCAGGGGGTAGTTCACAGCCCTGTCATGTTTTCACGGTGGAAAAGAAGGGTTCTCAGCCCATCAGGTATGTCTCCACACTCTGCAGGCTTGTAAGGGGAGATATGGGTGCGTCCCTCCTTTGAAACACTTAGGCCCCTTAAGCACCTAACCACATGCAAATGAAATCGCAGATATTGGCCAAAACGTATAAGGAAGCTAGACTAGCTTTTGGTTTTGGCCATGTATGGTAAACGCTGTGCAACGTGGGCACTGCTCTAGCATCCTTCATCCGGTCCTCGGCTTCCCCGGAGGCACAGAAGCGCGCAGGGTGTCGTCACCCTGCCTGCTGAGGCACTCACCTTCTCGCTGTTCCGTGCTGGTTTAGTAACCGTTAGCCATCAGACAGCGGAGAAAAAAACCCAAACACCCTCTTTACAGACTCATAATCCAGCATCTCCAAAGGCAGCTTTACTTTTAGTGCAGTGGGGGAGAATCTTCGGGTTTGAGCCGCTACCCTGCGCTTTGCATTCAGGTGTGACTTTTAGCAAGGGCTGAAGCTCTCCTGTTGTCACCGCGTTGCTGGCAGTGCCCTGTTCCACGGCAGCTGCAGGCCCCAGTGGGCTGGCACAACAAAACGAGGCAACACAGGTGTTTTTCTCGTCAAACTGTTGGTTTATTTTTCTGTTCCTCTTGGTTTATCCCCAGGCTGCTTTCGCCGGCAGCGGACTCTCGCTGTGCCCTGCTTGGCTCCGGTGAGCGCATCCCTGAGGTTGTGCCTCACTCGTTGCATCAGCATTCGCAATTTTCAGTTTTGTTCAAAATCCTCCCTTTTGCCAGTGGATCCTCACCTTTGCTGGCAGCCTGGGTGCTGGCTGGGCCTGTGAGGGAAGAGGCCTGAGGCAGGGTGGGGAGCAGGGGGGGCCCTGTGGGGCATGGACTCATGGCCAAGGGGCTCAGAGCCTGAGGTGTGAAGGAAGAGACCTGAGGCGAGGTGGGGAACCCTGTGGGGCATGAAGGCTCCATGCCTGAGGGGAACGAGGCTGTGAGGGAGGAGGCCTGAGGCAGGCTGGGGAAAAACCGCGGGCACGGAGGAGGTTGGCTCAGCACCTGAAGGGAATGGTTGTGTGATGCATGAGGCCTGAGGCCGGCTGGGGAGCAGCAGGGACCACGGCAGGGCAGTGACCCATGGCCAAGGGGCTCAGAGCCTGAAGGGAACGGGGCTGTGAGGCAACACACCCGAGGCGGGATGGGGGCTACTGTGGGACACGACCCTGCTCCGCGCCTGAGGGGAACGGGGCT
>VZZY01007650.1:212116-232518 GCA_013400335.1 Eurystomus gularis | reverse complement strand
GATCCGGGGCTCGCAGGTTGCCGCAGGGCATTGCCCCGGGCGGGGCCGGGCCGGGCCCTCCCGCCGCAGCCCACCGCACACCTGATGCCCGCGGCCCTCCTCCCGCCGGCAGAGAGACGGGATTTTTTTTCCCCTTTTGTTCCGCAGGGGACTTTTTTTTCCCAATTTTTTGGTTCATTTTGTATTTTTTTTTCCTGTTTTGTTTTGGTTTGGTTTTTTCCCTCCCCCCCCCGGGGCGCCGCGGCCCCGCTGCCCGCCTGCAGCGTTGCAAAAGGACAAAAGAGGACCAGAGGGTTCGGTTTTTTGGGTGGTTTTTCATGCCCGGGTCCGTGTCACGCCGGTATGAACGGCTCCTCCGGGTCCGCTCGGGCGATGTGTCAAGCCCTGGGCTGTGTGACATGTTCCTGGGCTTTGTTTTCCTCTGCAGAAAAGCCACGTTGTTTTCACAGCAATATGTCAAAAAGCCAGGATTTAAAGGTTAGTCCTTGCCTGTGCTGGGGGAAACCAGCCGCTTCCCCGCTCGGGATGCGCGGACGGGCATCGCTGTGCCGCGGTACCCGCGTCCAGACAATGTGATGCTGCACAGGAGACAGCGCTGAAAGAAATAATAATTAAAAAAATTTTAAAAAGGGCCTGGAAGCTGACTGGAAACAAAAGTAAAACTGATTGAGGCAGTTTTATTGTTGAAGAAAAGTGATACGCGTTAGCGGCGTGGGGTTTTCTTTATTTATTTTTTTAAATAGCTGTAGTTTCGGTGCTGTACGCGTTTGTTGGAGCACGGCTGTTCAGGCTGTTCAAGCTATTCACGCAGATGTGCGCGTGGGTGAGTCTGAGCAAGACCAGGGATGTCAGAAAGCGAGCGGGTGACGCGTTGAACATACGAGGCCGCGGCTGGTTTTTCAGTGCGTGGGTACCGCTTCTGCTCTAATCTTGGGCCAGGCTGCATCCAGATTCCCTGATACCAAATTCCCCGATGCCAAATCACCCCCTCTCGTCGCGTGGCTCTCCGAGCACACGCCGGAGAGAAGCTGGGTGGTGTGACCCGGGCTCAGCCCGCGCCGCCAGAATTGTGCCCACGTGCATCCAACGGCGGGTACCTCGTGCGGGAGGCAAGAGGGGACAGACGTGGTTTTTTTTCATTTCAATAACAAGCGTCGAATCATCTTTTCTGCTCAAGGGGAGGAAAGCAGATGGCGGTGTGCTCACGGAGATGTTTTCCTGTGGCTGAGAGTCGTGTTTGCTAAAGGCTGCGTGCGCCAAGGTAGAAGATCAAATACGGTCGTGATCAAGCCAGCGTGTGTTTATTTCGCGTGTGCGGTTTTTTAGGGTTTTCGGTCACCATAGCAAGGCCTGACCCGCTTGGGTACGTGTGTCAGGGAGCGTTCGAGGTGTATTTATTTGAATATAGCGCTTTGGAATGGTGATTTTTCAGTGGTCACTTGTAGCCTTTTATACAGATTGCTTTAATCAGCAGCCGTGCGTCTCTGCTCTCTGTTGGCTTTACTCGATCTTCTAGCGAGCTGCCTTTTCAAACATCATTGGATTTTTGCGAGTGAAATCTTCATGCTTATTGCATCTGTCACTTCTGGGATTCACTCCAAGCAAAAGGCAGAGATTCAGTTTGATGGCAATGAGAAGGAATGCACAGAAGGGTAAAATATCAGCTTTCCTGAGTGATGCAGCAGAGAACGCTGAGGGATCTGCCCTCGCTAACTGCTCCATGCATCACCTTCCAGATTAACATTAGACCTTAATGTTGCATAAAATGGCTTGTTAAAGCGCAGCGCAGCAGTGCGTTCCGATGATGAGGGAATTTATGTTATTGGTTTTAATCTGGTTATTGATTCCGAGAAGCAGAATTTGAGTGCCAGCTTCCTATTTTGAAGACATGAGCAAAACACTTCCTGGCCTGCTTTTGCAGCTTGGTGAGGTCATCAGCGCGCCACTCCCAGGGCCAGGAATGTCCTTTTAGGCAAACTCACCAGGCACAATTTCACTTGACTTTTCAAGTGTGGGTTTGTTTGTTTTCATTTTTGTTTTACGGAGGCTTTTGTGATAATCTCAGCCCTTCTCTAAGGATGTGTCGGAGCAGAAACTCGCTGAGGATTTGAAGTGCCCCAGTTTAAGCGTTTACAGGGCATAGGGACAAGAATTAAATGTCTGTGTTCTCTTCTAGCTCTTTCCCTGTGGTCTCCCCCACCTCATATTTTTGGTCTGCTTTTATTCTGGGTGTTAACTCTGAATGTAGTCTGATGAGAAACTGCTTCAGCCTGCAGTCGCCAGGCTGGTTCTGTAGCCACACGTGAGAAGTCGGGTGGATGGTGTCGGTTTAGGCTGACAGGACGCAAACCGGGATTCTTTTGGTGATGTGCCCAAATGCAGGCGGTGGTGGCATCGCCGCGGTGAACAGCGTGTCGAAACTGAGGAGAAAGGTTTGGGGTAGCTGACGTGATGCAGGAAAGCGGATTGTTCTGGATGTGTTGAATGCACCGGTATAGCTGGGTATGGGTTACTGGGCCCGTTCTTTCCCTTTGCTGATGGGGTTGCTTTTGTTCTGGTTTCCCTCATGTGACTGACTACGCTAAAAATGGACTATTTCTTCCTTTTTGAGGTTATAATCATTCAGTATGTGGCTTATATGGGTTTTGTAGATGTATTTGTTAGTCACACAAAATACCAGAGTGACCCGAGAATTGCTCAGCTTCTCAGCATCACAGGGACGAGCCTGGGAGGTCCCACAGGCAGGTCTGGCTTGGTGCTGGAGGACTTCCTGGTTCTGATGGTCCTCAGGGGAGCAGAGTGTCTGGAGAGGTTCCTCATGGAATATACCGGCCATTAGCTGTATTACATTAGTTATGTATGTGCCTATGTGGGGTTGCGTAGAGAATAGAAATCTAATCAGAATTAATGGCTGGATGTGGCTGGGGGTGATGACGCAGCTATAAAGTAGAAGGTGACTGTTGGGCAAAGATATAATTTTGCTTTATGCCTCTCCCGTGCGGTTCTTCGTGCCAGTAAGACAGACGTCATCTCTTTACAGCAGACATCTTTGTAAAAAGTCGCAAAGTGCTTCTGAAATGGAAGAGGCTTTTGTGATGGGATTCCATAAAAGCTTTAAAATCCCGCTCTGTAGGTCAGGAACTAGCATGGACCTTGATGGAGAAATAATGAAAATGGGATTTGCTGCTGCCTCCCAGGAGGAACAAACCCATGCTGTCCTCTCAGAGGCCGCTGGCACTCTTGTGGTGCTCATCAGTAGAAGAGGGCTCCTTGGTTTAAAGGTGACAAAGGAAATCAAGGGCTCTTCACGCGTTTTTTCTCTTTGTTTGTCTTCATTAATGTGTTAGATACCAAGGTGGAAGCACATGGACCGAGAAAGGACAATAGCATTCCTTCAACATTATCACTTTGCTGCTTCAACGTTGTTTGCTTTGTCTCATCCCAGTTTTCTTGATGATAACAATGATATATAATACGTTTTTTGCTGTGAGCACATAATGACTGTCTTGAGGTCTGGCTCTTGGTGGGAGAAGCTGGATGTGGTTGGATCGGTTACAGTGACTCTGACATTGAGCTGGGCCTCTCAATCCCTCATAATTAGGTTTTCCTTGTTTTCCCTTTTTAATAATTGAATTTGAAAAGGCAGTGGAAATAAAACAGTGGTGGGATCTGACTTAAAGTGATTAAGGTTCAGGCTGGTGCGGGCAGGCGTGCTGGGATGAGCTCACAGCTTTCATCGGGAGCGCTGCTGGGCTGCACTTGAGGCCAAGGGCTCCCCTTGGGAAGGGTGATGGTTTCCTGGTGGCTCTCCAAATCCTGGCCGGCCATAGCATCTTGGTCTGTAATCTGTGTACGTACGAGCATGTATGTAACTTACGTACAGTTCTTAGCTGAATATCAAGGCAACCAAACGTTTCTGCAGTCTTATCAAACGTACCTGAGCAGATCTCATAAAACCAGAGGAGAGCGGTGTGCCTAGAACTAGACCGTATTTGCACCCACGTATGAACCCAGGCAATCCATTTCACCTGCAATTCCCGGTATAAGTAGTCCCTAGAAAATGGACTTCAGATCCTTCTGGTTGGAGTATTTAGAAATGTGGGAACTTCTCATCTGTCCCCTCAGTTCTGCATGTAGTTGCCATAGAGACTGGGATCTGGAGTCCTTGAAAATCCATTGTTTATCTCGCATAAATGTATAAACCTGCTCTGGTGGAACATCCCGCTCGGAAGCACCCTCTCCCTGTGCAATCCGATGGGGACTGGACCTTCTGCGGTCCTGCCCATCCCGATGTTGGACCTGGGTCAGGCACAATCAGACCAATAGGTAATGAGTGTAATTAGCACCCCTGGGAGTAGCAGGCAGTGACAAATCCAAGCCGGAGTAGGTCCCCTGGGAGCCGGGCAGAATGGCAGTGCCGGGCAGATGATCGCGTGATATGGAAGATGCTCATCAGCAGAGGCTCCATGGTGAGGTTCTCAGCCCACTGCTAGTATTACCTCTTCAAATACTCTTTTTTTTTTTTTTTAATCTTCACTTTTAAATACTTAAAAACCTCACAGTTTGTTACTCATGCTGGGATCCTGAGCATCCAACTGACTTGGGGTGTACACTTGGTGTTTACTTGGTGTTTTTTCATCACGGTGGCCAGTCAGCGTCACAGTTTTTGTGCAGCTACTGCTGGGGAAGAGATTGACACCCTGGTCCCCACATTGGAACGGTGAGGAGGTTATTGGACGCTTTGCTCGGGGTCTTGCAGGTACGAGGCTGGGATTGCTTCCAGCATCTAACACTGAAGTGTGTGTGTTATTTTACAGGTGTATTTGCACCAGCACAATGGCCATTAGCTTTTCACCTTTTAATTTCTTCCCGCAGTGCTTATATTAATTATGGTGTGTAATTATAGGCACAAAGCTGTCTTGGTCAGAACAGGGGGTGGCTTAAATTTTTGAGATTTCAGTGAATATATTCAGTGAATATATTTTTTAAGGTTTATTTTCATTTTTGGCTTTGAGATTGATTTGCAAGGCAGGAGGAAACCCCGAGCCAGCTTAGACATGAGTTGCCAGACGTTCTTCAGCAATATGGACTTCTGCTTTAGAACAGCAGGAAGTGTAGGCACCAAACGCTTCTCGCTGAGCCTCGTCGTGCTTTCCAGCATCTTCCTCCTGGCCACCGCTGCTTTCTGGTGCAATTTGTGAATTCCGTGTGGGGATTTAAGGTGCTGTTGTTTAAAGGGGGGCTACCCAGGCTTGGCCTCCTGTTTCCCCGTGCCCTTCCCTTTGCTCCCTGGTGTTTCTGTGGGGGTAAAGGTTATCTTTTTTGTTCTTTCTGTGCGGTGCTTGCCACATTGATCTTCTGGTCTGCTAGGGGGAATTCTTAAGCACTATGAAAGATTACATAAAAGCCAGCTGGGGCTTATCTCGGTGTAATACTACCTGTTGTTTTGGCTGGTCTCCTCCAGAAGGGCTGTAAATGCCACGGGGACTCTCAAAGGGCTGGAGGCGTGGGCGGCACGTGCGGGACGTGACTGTCAAGCCCACAGGTAAGTAAAGCTGAAAGGTCATCAAGCACAGGCTGTAGTTCTTCACACCCCTCGCTGAAAACAAGCTCCCCCCCTGAGAGCAGCCAGCCGCAGGTCCCTTCCCCAGGACATCAGCCTTTGCCCAGCGTGTGTCGGGGTCTGATTGTCCTCGTCAGGCTGAGAGCTGGGGGTGCTGGGGACAGCAGGTACACCCTGGGTGGTGGGACACTGGCACAGGTTGCCCAGGGAAGCTGTGGATGCTCCATCCCTGGAGGTGTTCAAGACCAGGCTGGATGGGGCTTTGAGCAACCTGGTCTGGTCGGAGGTGTCCCTGCCATGGCAGGGGGTTGGAACTGGATGATCTTTGAGATCCCTTCCAACCCAACCCATTCCATGATTCTGTGACTCCTCATCCTTGGCACAGGGAGCTGGCTAGTGTAGGAAGGTGTTTCTTCTTCTTGCATCTGAAATCTTTCTTCACAGTGTGGCAGGAATGTTTATTAAAGCTGCTTGCTAAATTAAATATGCTTTCCTAAGACAGTTTGTTATTTCCTTGCTTGCCTAGAGGGGTGAGAAAGGTGCTCGGTGTTGCAGTTGTGGTTTGACACGGGCTCGCCCAGGTTGCTGCCCTCTTGGCTGTGGTGGCCAGGGCTTTGCTGCAGGACAGGACAGCAGCCCTGGCCTGGAATGGACCAGCGACAGGACATCTGCAGGACAGAGGAAGTGTGTTTGAGCTTGGAACCCTTTGCTGAAACAGATGTTTGAGGGGCTGTAATTGGTACCACGAGATCGGGATTTAAAATCAAGTTACCAGATTGAACTATCTGGACTGGAGTTTTAGCCTCCTCCCTCTCCCAGCCCTGATTTCAAATTGCACGTTACGGAAACGGGACAGAATGACAATGGTGCTCTTTGAATTATAGGCTGCTTGGCCAGAAGAGCTGGCAGGACAGCAAATGGAAATCTGGAGAAACACATGCCAGATCCAACTGTGAGCGCTGAGATTCATTTTGCAGCCTGTTTGTACAGCATTAAAACCTGAAACGTGTTTGTGTTGTCCAGCCTGAGCCTTCTGCGCTCTTCTAGGTTGAGGATATTGTCTTGTCTTTGACAACTAGCCATTGCTGGTTTTATTTTGAGAACATCAAAATTAGTTTGGTGGAGCTTCACCTGCTGGCTGGGTGTTACTGAGCAGCTTGAGAAGCGAAAGTCCCTGAACTGGGCTCTGCTTTAGCTGGTGTTTGGGTGAAGGTGCTTCTCGGGGCGTGCTAACCAAGCCCATTACTACTTTTTGGAGTAGAGCGTCCATTTAGAATTGTGCTGTGAAGGACCACGCTGGTCTGTGCTGTAACTGTAGTCTAACCCTCTTCTGGCTGACCCTGCTGGAGCAAGGGGGTTGGATGATATGATCTCCAGACCGTGACATTGTCCAGGTCTCTAGCCCATCACATTTGCCATCCAAGGGTTGCAAACAAACTTTGGACACCACAACAGCGGAGTGTGGCTGCAGGGCTGGTCCAACAGGGGCTGCTGCTGTGCTTGGCCATCCTCCTCCTCTCTGATCGTGTCCCCCAAGGCAGGGGTGTCTCCTGGCGGGCTCCCGGCAGGTCAGGGTGCTGGGATCCATCCAGCAGACCACTGGAGCCGTTGTGGTCAGGCAGAGCCATCTGGAGAATGCTGCATCCTCGCTTGGTCAGTCTGACTCACACTTGGCTGGTCTGTTTGTGAGCCTTGGTTGTGCTGATCTGTTGTTTTGCTTTGTTTTGAAGTTGAGGGATTTGTGTCCCAGCTCACTTTGTGTTTATAGCGGAGGGTTTCTGCAGGTCTCAGTTTCCTGATGGTGGCTCTCAGGCTGTGGTGCTACAGTGCTCTTGAAGAGCTGGGACCTGCAACCTTCTATCTAGGAGATCGTTTATCTCCTTAAAACATCTCTAAGATTTATAGTTTCTTCCTGTTGATACTGCGGCATGTTGTAATTGAGGAGGAGTAGAAAACAGTTTATCAAGTCCTTTGGAGATTTCTCCTTTTGATAAATCTCCTTGTCATTTTTTTTTTGAAGGAATGCTCCAATTGACTGTAAGCAAGGAAGAGCAGCACAATGTTTCCAATAATGTCTTAGAGCCACTGGAGTTGAACAGGGAATGTGCTCACCTTAGAAACCACCGTGTGAATCAAATTACCGTCATGTCTGCACCTCTTCTGGACTTCTGCAGAGTGAGAAGTCCTGCGCGTGTTACTCTTTCTGTGCTTTAGGCACTCAGCACCTGGGCACTGCTATCTCCTTGGCTTCTAGCTTCAGGTTGTGGAGTCTCCTTCTCTGGAGAGATTCCAAACGTGCCTAGATGTGATCCTGGGCACACTGCTCTGGGTGAGCTGCTGGAGCAGGGGGGTTGGACGAGATGACCTCCAGAAGTCCCTTCTAAAAACCCACCATGCTGGGATTCTGTGACCTGGTGGTGATTTGGTGAGAAGTTAAGGAAGCTGTGGTGGGGAAGAGCTCTTTCTCCACTCCTAACCATCATCCTTAGCTGGTACTAAGCTTTTGCCCAAAACGAGGATTAAAAAATAAATAAGTTTGTGATGCGTCTCAGGAATATGGTCTGGAAGATGCTTGTATGTAACCTTCAGGAGAGCAGAAGAATTCAGCAAATTGGGCTAGCAGCTCTGAACAGATTGGTACTTCCTGGTTAGCTCAGTTGCACTGATAAGAGAACTAGGTCAGCTCTGTGGAGAAGGCATTTTATCTGCATACTTCTCTGAACTGGAATCCTGGTGCTTGGCTGTCGTAGCAGGCTTGCTGACTCGCAGCTCTGCACGGGGGGCTGTGCTCTCCATCTCGTGTTCTCCTCAGGGGTCAAAGTGTGGGCTGGAGCCTTGTTGCTTTCTTCTCGGTGGCATGTGCTATTTTTCCAAGGGGGATGATGCAGTCGGTCCCCAGGGGTGTAAGTAGCATCTTCCATCATGCTGGTGTAATGTCTCTGGCAGAAGTTCATAGGGCAGTCGTTCAGCTCTGGAAGTTCTATTGCTCCGTCTCTTGGCAGTGGATGAGGATAGAGTGTGCAAAGAAGCATCTCTGGTCTTTATTCCAGAGGGGAAAGTGGAGGAGCATGAAGGCTCGTGGAGGGGAGCAGATGAAAGGCTATGGCCTTCTGTGGTCAGCAGGTGGGAGTCCATCTACTCCACTGCAAGGTTTCCCTTTCCTGACCCAGGAAAGCTTGTTCGGTGCCCACCAACTACATAAGTATCTCTGGTGGAAGCTCAAATGAAGAGATGCTCTCAAGGTATCTGGGATGCTTAATCCACAGGTACCCTGGTCATCTTTTCCCCGTGTTTTCTTATGTTACTTGCCTTTAATAAGGCTTTGTCCTGGGCTTTAATGTTTGGGTTTTTTCCCTACTTTGCTCTCCTCTACCTTCTGTTTTCATTTTTACTGATCTTTTTTGCCCAGCGTGTGTTAAATTGCTGTCACCCAAATATCCCCCGATACATCACGCACTGCTGCCCATGAAGCTGGCAGCTCTAGTGCCAGCTGGCCGAAGACACTCTAGAAGATGTAAACCCCAAAGAGGTGGCTGGTTTGGAGGTGGCTGGTTTGGAGGTGGCTGCTCCTCAGCTTCCTCACCCCTTCTGACCCAGGCTTTGTGTAACCCCCTCAAGTGTTCCTCTTTGCTGGTTACCCACCCCATCATGGCCGCCTGATAAATTATTTTGTGTAATGATTTTTGTGCACATTCATTGCTCGGGCTTTATGGTAGATGACACAGATTAAACGAAGCTGGGCAATGCTCTCAGATCGGGCTAATGACTTTCAACTGCGGTGTCCTTTTGTCACTGTAAATTACCGTAAATGAGGTGATGTTAGACCAAGCTACAACATGGAATGAGTAGTAAGATTCCCCCAAGAAGAAGAATCACACACCTGGAGGTCTTTGAGTGAACGTATTCATCACGCTTCTGATTTAGAGCTCTTCATATTGTAACAGCCTCAGTGCGATTGTTTCAGGGTACAGCTCTGAAAACCAGAATCGGATCAAGTATTTCACAGGTTAGAACCAACACCTTGCACTTTGTCCAGACGAGCAATTTCAGCTGCTTTTAAGTTTGGGTTGTGTTACGTTTCTGAATGTGCTGGGCTCCCCAGTTGAGATATAATCAAATTCCCCGGTAGTTTGCGGTTTAGGTTCCCATCTCAAAATAGAATCTTGCCAGTGGTATAACAGCTGGAAATTTCAGTATTAAGTTCATATTCCAGCTTTTTGTCTTTAAAATGAAGTGAAATCAGATGGCAGGGTCTTGCTCAACCTAGACTAAAGTAACCAAAGACTGAAAATAATCTGTGCACAAATATGATGTATTCTGGAATTGTGACCAGCTGCAGTAGTGCTCACCCTCGGTTTAAAGGACTCCGAACATCTGAAAACAAAAGTTCTGCCAGCAATGGACTTAGTATGAATGGATTTGACATGGTACACCAGAGAGGGAACTGCGTTATGGTTAAAGTAGAGGCCGGTGTCAAGGTATTGGTGACCGCTCCTTTTTTCTGCCAGGGGTTTCACGTGAAGTTGTAGGGCAAGCTGAAATTTTTGTGGTCATGTGATTATTTCTTTTTCCCCACTTCCTCCCTTGCCCAAATATTGCACGACTTCGTATCATGAGACTGAGTTCACTGATTCCCTTGATACTTGAGAGGGGGATGAAGTCCTCCCTCAGCCTTGCTGGTGGCATGCTGGTTCTCCACCATGATGATGGTGGCAATTCACTGCTCTTGTGGTCTGATGGTGGTTGTGGCTCTAAATTTGCTGTAGGACACGTGCTTGCCTTGGTCTCCCATGGTCATTACCTTGCTCCTCTGGGACTTGTCAGTCAGTGCTTGTTTGGTTTCAAAGAATGGGTGGTCTCCACTGTCCTTGCTATCTGCACAGCTCAACTGGTGGAGCTGGCAGCAAACGCTTGCCTGTTGGCTTCCCCCACGGATGTGTCTCACTTTCCGTCCTCTGCCAAAGGTGTGCTCAAAAATGCTGTCCTTAAAATGACCCAGCAGACTTTTCTTCTAGATGAGCGAGTCTTCTTAGACCTTTGCAAGACACCATTCTGTGCAGTGTGGTAAGGCTGTAAAGTATTTATGTGGAATATGTGCAACTAGACGGAGCACAAGGCTTTGCATATCCACAGGCTCCTCAACATGTGTTTGTGCCTGTGTCCAACGTGCCGTGCACACGCATGGGTTACAGAGAACCCGCGGAGGTTGCACAACCGAGGGCTCTGAAGTTAAGAAATGCCAGAAGGGAGCGATTAGGAAATAACTTGGGTGATCCTTGTTCCCTTTTTCACACTCTGTGGGGTATGGCTGCACCCGCTCCGCTGGCCCCGTGCTCAGTGATGGCTTCAGCTCTGGGACCGAGTCCTCCTTGCCCGTGCGGAGCAGGAGGTGTGATGGGGTGGTGGTCTCTTTATGGCTTTAAAACTTCTGAGTGCTCATATCCCCCGTTCCATATGTGGCTCCATACCTTATCTACCATATGATGTTCAAAGTGCTCTGAGGAGTGAAATACCAGATTCCTTGTGGGCTTTTCTCTGGTGCTTATCTCCGTGATGGCCAACTGCTCTGCAGATGTGGCTCAGCCCTGCTGTGAGGGAGGGTGTTTTCTCCGTGCTGGGGACACTTAGGCCTCGGGTTGAAACATCCATGGCCTGATTATTGGCTTAGGATTATAACATACTTTCTATTTTTACTTTTTTATTAAAGGCTTCAGCTCTCAGCACTCATCATTTTGCAGATGAGGCCCCAGCACCTCAGCCCAGGTTCTCACAAAGACCTTGGGCTGCACAGTCAATGTGTCAGGACTCCAGAAACTTCTGGGCTTCCCTGACCCATGGTGTGGACTGACCCATCTTGCAGTTTCTCTGGTGGACTGTCCCCTCTCCCAGCCACCCCAGCACCCTGTCCAACCCAGAACAAACGAGGCAGGTGCCCCAGTATTAATCATCATTCATAACTGGTGCTGGTGACATTGCCTACAGTGTATCTGGATTGGGTTTTCTTGTCCTTATCTGCTTCTTATTTGTTAATAGTTATCTGAGACTCTACATTTATTGCAGAGGTGCCACTGAAGTGGGTGCAACCTCCAACTGTGAGTTTGGGGCCTCACCATCAACAGACACAACTTACTCTTGACTGTGTCCACTTATGCAAGAGCCTTTCCAGTCCAAGGACCAACCTCTTCTGAGTGCCTTTCTCCACATCCAGTGGATTTGTATCTCCTTGCCCTTTTTGAACAGTAGCCTCCGGCTGCCTGGGCTTAAACTAGCCCTTTATTTCCAGCGTCTCCCGCTCCAGAAGGGATCACAATCACATGGGCCGAGCAGGATCTGGCCATTCGCGGGGGGTTTTCCTGCCAGTGTTCCCTAGCAGGATGCATTTCCTCTTGCATAAGCAGGCTGAAAACCCTCCGAAGCCGCAGAAATGCATCTGGTGGGTTCTCGAGACAGATAAATCCTTTATAAACAGGAAAATGGGCAAACTCATGGTAACTCTCGTGACACATCATGATGGGAGATCAGAAAGGAGTGGAATGAAAAGTAGCACTGTGCAGGCGCGGCTGACGGCATCTCGCGCTTCTGAGGCCCTTTTAACGCTGACACGGGCAGGGGGAGACCCAGTTAAATGCTGGGTGGAATTCAGCTGGAAGCCACTCGGCATTTGAGGGGAAAAAAGAAGAGTTTGGGAGGCTCTCCCCTCCATCCCCAGCAGGCTGTGGAAGATGCCGTGTGTCGCCGAGCGGGATCCAGGAGATCAGCGCGGTCGTAGATCTGTCAGCACTTCTATTGTAGTGGTCTTTGCAGGGTGTCTAACGCTTCTGTTTTAATTTTGCTGAGGGCTGTAACTCTGGCAAAACCAAAACTCCTTTCAGCTCTTAGTCGTGAGGTTTTAAATCCTCCAAATTTGTACTTTACAGGGGGAAAAAAAAAAAAAAAGAAACTATTTCCTGTCTAGCAAGTGTATGGAGATGGTTCCAGCTCCTTAGCTAAGATTTCACAGCACAGACAATGATCTAATGAACTTCCTTTCACGGACCTCTTGCCCCAAGTCCCCTTCCGAAGCGTCAATCCCCAGCACAGCCATGGATGCGCTTTCTTGCCCACCCAGCTATTTCCACAGTCACTTCCCAAGGGTGCCAGGTGCCACTCGGTGGAGGCTGGATCAGCCCTTCCTCATGGTGAATCATCTCAGATGTCGCATCTCACCTGATAGTCCTACAAGTGGCCAAGCTGGGAGCTCCTGCCTGCCTGTGGCTCTGCAGAGAGAACCTGTGGCAACCAAATTGAGCTGTGGTTTCCCTGCCCGTGGTGGAGGAGGGGATCCTTTGCACTGCAGCATTGAGAAACAAAGGAGGATGCTAAATGCTCTTCACGTTTTAACCAGAGGCTGGGGTAGGGAGGAGATGACTATTTTTTGGTGCTCAGGCTCAAGCGTAACCCTGTTTTGTTTTTCACCTGCTCGCGTTCTGTGCCCAAAGATCCCCAGTCGCTGCTCTTTATAACCACAGCCTGCACATTTTCCTTCCCCCCCTTCTCCTTGGAGAGCAGCCAGATCAAAATGGCTGTGATCCAAGCCAAGAATCACTCCCTTTGCTATGGAAATGAGGACTTGGAGGCTGCTCACCATGTGTTCCTCAGAGTTCCTGCTAAGGAGGATGAGCTGTAGGTGGGGAAGAGGGCAGCGAAGGTGTGCTCCAGCAAACCCGGTTGGAACAAATAAGGGTATTTTTGGATACATCTGACTTTTTTTGCATGTTTTTTTAAAAAAGTCATGTATAGAAAACCAAAAAATATACCCTTTCTAGCAAATGGTAAAAATGAGGGAATAAAGTGGTAGAATCTCACTCTAGGATAAAGGGTGTTTCCCTTCCATCGCTGTGGAAGGGGTGGCAGACCTCCCAGTATCTGATATTTGAGATAAGCCTTTTTTTTTGTGGTGTTCTGATATTGATGAAGCGAAGGAAAGATATAATTATCCAAAAGAATCCTTCTTCTTAGCCATCATACCCACATTCCCAGCGTTAAAGTGGACAAATTGCAAAACCCTCGGGTGCATCGGAGAGGTTGACGCCGGGCAATTTGCTGCGCCTTAACTCAGCGAGGCAGGTTTAAGCCCTGGCTTTACCTTCTTCTAAACCCTCAGATTTTAATCTTGACTCACAGTGGGATGGGAACACTGCCAGCTGGGGAAGAGTCACGAAAACCGACTGTTTGCAACGCAGGGGACTTTTCCCTTCTCCATGAGTTGCACGCCCCAGGCAGATGAGCGAGGAGGGTTTTGCTGCAAGGTGTGTTTTCAAGAAGGGAAAGAGCCGAGCTGTTCAGGAGCTACCTGCTGTGTTGGGCTTTGCAAGAACATCCTTGCTTCTTCAGGGTGGCCTGGTGTCACCTCCCGAGGGATGGAGGGAGGGAAGGAGGGGCTGATGCTGCTTTTGCCCGCCACAGCATTGAAGCTGTGGATGCAGAAGTTGGGGTGGCCCATCCACCATAGGGTTGGGAGGAGCCCTCTTGGGATGGAAATGTCTGACAGGTCTCTGAATGAGTCTACGTGATAAATTAGTAACTGGGTGTGGAACGTTGTTGTTTGTTTTTTTTTTTTATGATGTATCTTAATTGCGCCTCGGGCAGTTTGATAGTACAGCGTGTTTCTTGTCTTTTGGGGATCTCCGAGTTGAGGTTCACCTTTTCTTTGTGTGTGATTCAGCAGGGCTGGGGCTCGGCTGGAATCCTGCTCTGAATCCACATAGGGAATGGAGCTGGTGGCCCTGGACGGAGTTGTGCCCTGCCCCATCCACCCACCCACCTTCCCTGCTGGGGACACCACGTGAGTGTCCCTGGGGAGCCCACCGAGCTGCCCGCGCTGCCAGCACCACGTACCATCTGCTTTGGCAGAGCTTCTCCATCCATTTGGGATAAATTCATCTTTTCCTTTGGATGGAAACGAAAAAAGCCTGCATCACACTGAGTGGAGCAGTTGGATTTTCCCCCCAAATCTTGAGTCTGGCTCTGGAGTCCTCAGCACAGCAGAGACATGGACCTGGTGGAGCAGGGCCACAGGAGGCCCCAGCAATGATGGGAGGGTGGAACCTCTGCTGGGAGGCCAGGCTGGGAGAGTTGGGCTTGTTCAGCCTGGAGAAGGCTCCACGGAGACCTTCTTGGGGCCTTTCAGGACTTCAAGGGGCCTGTCAGAAAGATGGGGACAGACTTTTGAGCAGGGCCTGTTGGGACAGGACAAGGGGGGGATGGTTTGAAACTATTAATAGAGGGAGATTTAGGGTGGATAGAAGGAAGAATTTTTGATGGAGAGAGTGGTGAGAGCCTGGCCCAGGCTGCCCAGAGAGGTGGTGGCTGCCCCATCCCTGGCACCATTGCAGGTGAGGTTGGCCGGGGCTCTGAGCAACCTGCTCTAGTTGCAGATGTCCCTGCTCCCTGCAGAGAGGTTGGATGAGATGAGCTCAAGGTCCCTTCCCACCCAAACCTGTCCAGGATTCTATGAAAATGGGTGCACTTCACTGTCAGGTGATTAATTATCTGTCCCGTGTGCGTAGTGGTTTGCTCCTCATCTTTCATATTCCCATCGCATGAAAGGTACCATCTGCCCCACGGCTCCAGCTGCTGTAGAGCTGCCCAGGAGCTCTCGGGGTGCTGCTGTGTGTTACGGGTGCCAAAAGACACCGGTGCCTGGATCTTGCCCCCTTACCTGCAGCCTGGAGCTGGAGAGCAGCTCCTGCTTTATGACTTCCCGGTGCACTTTGGTGTCCCTGGGTGTGTCCGGCGCAGCACAGGCCTTTTATTTGGGCTCTAAGTGAAGTCAGTTGGCAGAAAGCAATTCTATTAAGTGATGTTAAGTACAGGGGAAGCCTCAGTTCATCTCGAATATTGTAGTAATCACTAATAATTTATATGGAGCTCTTTTCACGTGAGCATCCTAGACACCCGAATCGTTCACCAAGTTTTGCATTTAAAAGCTACACTAAACCGCGTGAGTTCTTGATCAAACTGCATTTGTGGTGCTTCTGTAGCTTTGTGGTGACCCAGCTAACTGGGGAGATGGACCAGGACATCAGCTCACAACGGCTGGAAATAAATTCGGAGCCCTCCACGCTGGCTTGTAGGGTGTTCAGGTCATTGCTGGCTGGAAGCCTGTGTGAAGGTGGCTGGTGGCCTCCACCCCATAGCTGGGGACAGATGTCCCCATCACCAAACCAACCCCGTAATCGCTGCGTTTATTACCTGTGCCCGCAGAGAAGCTGGGTTTCCCCCGAGCGGGTACCTCGCTGCTGCTGTCCCCTGGTCTCCGACTGTCCCACCGGTGACTCTGGTGGCACTTGGACCTCGGCAGCGGGTCCATGTCGGCAGCAGCTGGAGCCAGAGCTGCTGTGGAGGTGGCCAGAGCCGATTCCCAAATGCTTCGGCTGGATGTGGGCCAGGGGAGCTGGTGGAAAACACTCCGATTATTTTTTTTCTTATCTGTGCGGAAACTGGAGTGTTTCACTCCAGAGCTGTCTGTTACATTAATTGTAACATTTTTTTCTCCTCTTCAAACCTGCTCGGTGACTGCTTATTTCCCAGCTCTGATGAGCGCTTTCCTCTAGTTATTCAGCTTTTTTTCGCTGCTAAAGTGTTATTATTATTTTTTTTTTTTTTTAAACCTCTGAGAGTACAAAACAGCGATCGTTCTGAAGTCTCTTTTCCGCTGCGCTTTCATGCAGAAGCCTTTGCAGCGGAGACAGGCGTAGAACCTTTTATCACGTTCGCTGCAGACGGGCTGCGCGGGGGGAGTCGCGCTGGAGCCGGCTCCGACGCTCGCTTGAGAGCATCGGGCTGGTGGGGCTGGAGCAAGAAGCTCCGTGAAGCCCAGGGATTTTTCCCAGCCTCCTCGTGTGCTTGGGGACTGACTGGGAGACGAGATAGGAGGTGAACTCTGCTTATTTTTATTTTTAAATTATTTTTTTTTGCTTCCCTCGGGGCTAGGGCAGAAATATTTTTCTCATATGTAAAAGCAAGATGCTTATATGGAGGCTCCTTGTTCTGCGGGTCCTGATGGATGGAGAAAATCGTGTACAGTGGGAAAAGCCCTTCCCAGACGCGCCAGCTCCGTATGGTTGCATGCGTGGAAGGCAGGACCGTTGGTTGCTTCCAGGGCTGGTGTTCGCATGCGGTGTTGTGCCTGTGTCGCCTTCCAGGGATTGGGTGCTGGAATTTTCCCCTTCCCTCGATCCAAACTGGAGCCTTCTTGAAAATTATTTTTCTCAAGAGAAGGAGAAGTGCTACAGACACACTAAGTTAATTTGAGTCATTAGCTTGTTTCCATTACTCCTTTCTGCCTAGGAAGCTAATTTTATTATTTTTTTTAGTGAGATTTTGGAGTTAGAAGAAAGAAATGGAAGCTAGCGAACATGTGGAACCACTTCACAGGAACACCGGATTTTGAGAGCTTGCATTTTTATTTACATCTTCTGGACCCTGCCCGACTTGAAAGTAAACAAGTTCAATCTGAGACCAGATTTATCCCCGAAAATATGTGGAGACTTGTCTAAAAACTGCTTTCAGGATTAGGAACTTCCTTTACTGCAATAAGAGAATACATTTAGAATGGGGAAACTGATGCTTAACGGGCAAATTCTTTCTGTGAAGCCCCCTTGGAAGTGCAGCGTGGTTGTGTTTGGTGCAAGACAGCCTGAAACTTTAATTAAAAAAGTATAACAGTAAAAAAAAAAAACAGGGAAAACTGGCAGAGAAGTTGGCAGCTCTAAAGCAAGGTACAGGGATAGTGAGGGAGCTGTATTTCCGAGTTGCTGGAAGCTGGGTGACGGTGCAGATGAGAAGGTCCCGTGGAGGTCCCTGGCACGCATCTTCTGGACAAGCAGGAGGTCCCTGCACCAGTAACCGCTCTTCTTTTGCCGTTCCTCTTCTCCACAGACACGATGAGGCGAGTGGTACGACAGAGCAAATTCCGGCACGTGTTTGGCCAAGCGGTGAAGAACGACCAGTGTTACGACGACATCCGCGTCTCCCGAGTCACTTGGGACAGCTCCTTCTGCGCCGTCAACCCTCGCTTCGTTGCAATAATTGTAGATGCCAGCGGCGGCGGAGCCTTCCTCGTGCTGCCTTTGCACAAGGTAAGTGCTGTTTGGAAGCTTCTTGCTGGTACACGCTCAGCTTTGATGTCGTTTGGGCGCCTGTTTGTGAATAACGTGACGGCTGTGAAGTCTCTGCTGTCTTGTGACAAGCGCTGCTCGGTGCTGCCATGTAAGAATCCACGGAACGTCTCTGTAATCAGCGCGATGCTTCCCGTACATTAAACACTGTAAATAAGTGGCTTGCTTGAGTAATCTGAGCAGAAGTTGCTGCGTAGAATCATGCTCCTAATGAAGCCTCTTGATTTGTGACGGCAGTCGGTCAGGTTTTTCCGCTGGCAGGGATTCGGCAGCGTTTTGAGCTCTGCAGGCGTCACTTAATTCAGGAATGCACCTGAACCGAGGGCTGCGGGAGTGAGCTGCTCCACCAAGGGCATCGCCACAGGCCTGGTGGCCCCTTCGGTCACTCTTACTCTATATGGTGTAAGAGAAGAGCGATCTTGGAGAGAAAACAGCTCCTCCAAGAACCGTCGCAGCTGTCCCGCGGTTCTTCAGATCACAGGGCTGTGTCTGGGCTTTCTTGTGCTTCAGCTAGATCTTGTTATCCCCCAGTATGTGACATACCGAGGAGAGGACCTTCATCTGATCTTGGGCAGGCGAACACCCCTTGTGTTCTCATCTCCAAGAGACCATCTTTGAGGGAGCCCATACCTCCACGCTACTTCTTTCCCTTGTACTTCAAATGTATTTGTAGAACCCCAGGGGTGCGGTTTGCAAATCACACAGAGAATCATGGAATGGTTTGGGTTGGAAGGGACCTCAAAGATCATCTGGTTCCAACCCCCTGCCATGGCAGGGACACCTCC
The DNA here is from genome assembly GCA_013400335.1 of Eurystomus gularis. Classification (NCBI taxonomy): domain Eukaryota; kingdom Metazoa; phylum Chordata; class Aves; order Coraciiformes; family Coraciidae; genus Eurystomus; species Eurystomus gularis. The sequence goes on along the minus strand of VZZY01007650.1, from coordinate 214,009 downwards.
CACTAGACCAGGTTGCTCAAGGCCCCGTTTAATCTGGCCTTGAACACCTCCAGGGATGGAGCATCCACAGCTTCCCTGGGCAACCTGTGCCAGGGTCTCACCACCCTCAGGGTGAAGAACTTCGTCCTTACATCTACTCTAAATCTCCCCTCCTCCAGTTCAAAGCCATTACCTCTCGTCCTATCACTACAGGCAAGTTTGGTTCCTCTCCATCAGCCATGAGAATGGCCAGATCAGAGGTTTGAAAAGATGGGTACAGAAGCCTTCCTGGCAGTGTCCTCCAACCCTGTGCTACAAAAGCACACGGACGAGCAGGAGCAGTGTCTCAGACTGAAATAAATTCCTGCTGCCCCCTGATACTGCACGGCACAAGTCCCAGAGCATCCTTCTCCCACCCTTACTGGGGAGCGATGCTCTCATCTCCCTTCCTGATGCAAATCCTTGCACTGAGAAGTCCTTTTTCCACAACGCTATTTTTCTTGGTGACCCTCAAGCTTCTCTTAACTATGCACTTCAGATGTCCTCAGTCTGTCATCAGCCCTGTCCTTCACTTCCAGCTCCATTTGCAGACCTGCCCTGTTTATATATAGCGATAGTGACCGGGACCGAACGGAGCCTCCCACGCGGCAGCGTCCGCCTCGGCCGTAGCGACGCGGAGTGAGCCAAAGCCCCAGCCTCCTTAAATAGCTCTCCCTGTTCCTCACCCCATCACCAGCCCTTCTCTGCGCTCCTCTCCGGGCCACGTGTCCCACGCTTGCCCAAGCCACGCGCGGTGGCACCGCTCGGTTCGGGGTCCCTTGCTCAACAGCACGCGGTCGCCCTCACGTTGCATCCCTGCTGATGGCAGGGGATGTGCACCCTTCTTCTCCTCTTGATTCTCCATGTTTTCACAGCCCCTGGCAGGAATTCCGCCTAATTCTGAGGGATTTGGGTCTTTGGCATTTTTAAGCGCCATCTTATGGTTTGTTGTTTTTTTTTATTTTACATTTACTCAGTCATTCCTCCTGCCTTCCCCTGGATTTGTCGTTGCCTTTGTGCCCTCAGCGATGCTCCTGTCTCGTCATACTCACCTATTTAATTATTGTGGGTGTTGCGGGGGGTTCAGAACCACTTCAAGAATCGCCACCAAACCTGTCAGCAAAAGTTACTGTAATAGGGGTTTCTAAAAGCGCGATTTAAGGTTGAGGGGAAGGTTTGCTCCGCCACTTCCTATGCGGAAGGAACACGGAAAGGTTGGAACCGGGTCGGAATGATTTAAACGGGGATCGGGAGAGATTATTTCTCCATTTCGTGCAGAGCTGGCGGATCTCCGCTCCCAAACCCCCCCGGCCTGACACGTTCTTTTGCAGCACCAGACGTCGCAGGCGGTGCTCGCACCAGCGCCCGCGTCCCGCGTTTATTTTTACAGCCTCGGCTGATGAAATTCTTCCTCCGAAACACCCTCCCATTTGGGTTTCTGTTTGAGCAGAGGCATTCTGAGTTCCCGCAGCAAGATCCCTGCTGCTCTATGCAGGGGGAAAAAAACAAAAAGAAAGAAAGAAAGAAAAAGTCGATTTTAAACCATGGTTTTGGTTTGATTTCATCCCGAAGATGTAAAAACACACTTGCTGCATTTGGGAGCCTTGCGGAGGAGGCTGCAGGGAGGTGGCCCAGCGCTGGGGGGGGGCGTCACAGAATTCCTGCTGATGGGGCTGGAGCTTGGCCCAGGGCTGAGCCCAGCCGCGCCGGCCCAAAAAAGGCCGTTTTTCACCCATTTTAACCGTCTCTTTCCACGTTTCGCCAATAGCATGGGGCGTTGCGGCGGCTTTTTGCAGCCAGGCCGGTGGCTCCCGGTGCCCTCCCGGGGCAGGGGTGTGTGTGTGGGGGTGTGTGTGTGTGGGGGTGTGTGTGTGC
>VZZY01007650.1:167481-211361 GCA_013400335.1 Eurystomus gularis | reverse complement strand
CCTGGCAAGGGCTGTCCCAGGCTGGGCAGGGCAGTGGTGGAGTCCCCATCCCTGGAGGGGTTTCCAAGCCGTGGAGATGTGGTGCTGAGGGCCAGGGGTTAGTGGTGCCCTGGCAGTGCTGGGGGAACGGTTGGACTCCATGAGCTTAAAGGTCTTTTCCAACTAAAACGATTCTATGGTCCTCCCTGCACCCTTCATCCCCGGGGTTCTCTGCAGAGCCCCGTGTGGAGCAGCAGCCAGGGCTGGTGCAGCTGAGCTGGGTTTTCTGGCTGTGGAAACACTTTGTCTGAACTTCCTGTTTTCTTGCGTGCACATGTGCAGGGGCTTTGCCAGGAAACTCACCATTCCCATGCTCCAGCAAGAGCCACGTCTGGCTTGCTGAAAATTGCAATTCCCACAGGTTGGTGGGTCTGCAGGGAGATGGCCTCTGTTGGAATGAAGCACGGATTTTTTAAAAGCTGTAATTTATATCAATTACTGGTGTGTAGATGATAAGAGTCAAGCTAGTCAGCATTAACTGCGCACCCCAGGGAGAACCACTGACAACTCGCCTGCTTAGTCTGGACTGTGGGGGACTGGCTCTGAGCGAAGCATTCATGTAAAATACCAACATTAAACTGGAATCTTGAAGGCTTTCAGAGGCGATTTTCTGTAAGCTTCATCCCAGGCAAAATGGTGGGTGCACTGGGAGGGAGCCCATGGATAAAACTCTTTGGTGAAGCAGTGTGTGCCCCAGCCTTTGCTTGCTGGTGGGCATGCGCTGGTAGATGGGATGGAGATCATCTCCAGCATGGGAAAAGGGAAGGATCAAGAAAAACTTGGCTGTGAGGGTGTCGGAGCCTGGCCCAGGCTGCCCAGAGAGGTTGTGGAGTCTCCTTCTCTGGAGAGATTCCAAAGGTGCCTGGACACGATCCTGGGCCTCCTGCTCTGGGTGAGCTGCTGGAGCAGGGGGTTGGACGAGATGATCTCCAGAGGTCCCTTCCAACCCCACCATGCTGGGAGTCTGCGATGGGTGGGTTGTCCCTGTTTTGGAGGAATTAAGGAAGAGTCAGGCAGGGAAAGGAGGAAGCGATTCTCCTTCTTGCAACCCTGGAGATCTCCCGGTGGGAGCGGGATGGGTGTGTGCTTGGTGGCTCTCAACTGGCAGGTTGGGCACTTTCACAACAGCGTTGTGCAAGGACTGGGAGCCGGTTGTTCTGCCTTGGCCCTGCAGCCGTGATGGGGCGGCTTGCTTGGTGTTCCAGTGATGGGCTTGTCGCTGTTCCCAGCAGCATGAACCCAGGCTTGAGGGTTACCCTCCGGGATGGTGTCGGGAAGGGCTGTGCCCCTCCTGCCCCTCATCTCCCAGCAGGTGATGCTGGAAATGGCCTCTGCTGTCAAAGGAGAGGGGTTGGGGCGATCTACTCACCCAACTCACTGCCTGACCCTTGGTTTACAACCCAGATTAAAATTTTGTGCGTTTCTTGGTGTGCTGAGAAGACTTCGCAAAGACTCGGGTTTAGTGCGTGGTTCTGGTGCTGGGTCCGTATTAACAGCAGAACTTGGTACCATTTTTTTCTTCCCTCCTCAAAAGATCTTTGCAGTTTGTATCCGCAAAAGAAAAAGCTGCTGCAAATGGTTCCTTTTTTGTTTCAGTTCCCCTAGAAAGATGCCTTCTGCTGGAAGTGGCCTTACGTAAGGCCTTCAGAAGAGGCTTATTCAGTGCTCTTTGGATAGACCTTTTATTAGAGTTTCCATTTGTGTGCCTGCCTCCTCGCTGCCCTCCCTTTCCATGGACAGCGTTCCTACGGGAGCTGTGATCAGATGGGTGCCCGGAGAGGCAGTTAGCACGTGGGTGGGTGAGCGCACACCTCGGGAATGATCTTCTTGAAGGAATATGTTGTTCTGCAAGTGACGTGCTTTCGTGCTCACCCGTGGCATATGCAAGTTGTTAATCAGCTGTTCCAGATCTGCGTTCCTTCAGGAAGGACTGGGGGGGAAGAAAAAAAAAAATCATCCTTTTCTGAATTGCCAGTAAAAGAAAATAGGAGGTGCTGCTGTGATGGGTTGGTGGAGCCCTTCCAGCCATTTTAGGTGGTGTGTGGATGGAAGGATAGAAATTAAAATGAGTTAGTGTCATCTTGACTTTGGCTGCCGTGGAGCCCTGGTCAGGACGGGGGTTATGGGTCTTTTTCAGAGCGTGGGAGAAGTTTGCAAGGTTGAAGACTATGAAGGGATATTTCCCCTTAAATTTTCATCAGACTTCCATGCAGCTCCAGGCTGGTTTGAAATGTTGAGTGGAAGAGATTAAAATTCAAGACAACTCTGCATAAAGAACCAAGACGTTGGTTTTTAAAGATCTGAGTCGTGACCAGTGGAACTGCCAAAACCAGGTTTCTTGCAGATTTTTCCTTCATCCCCTCTGCACAGAGCAGACGTTCCTCAGCTCCCTCACACATCCTTTCTCTTGGCCCATCAGCTCGTGCCCACCTCCTGTGGGTACCTCATGGCCAACTGGGGTTCCTGTACCACCCCGGGGAGGCGTGGGCTTGAGCTGTAGCTGCACCTTCTCTAGTGGGGCTCTAATTTTGATTTCTTTCTTTAATTTCACCTCAGTTTTTTTTCTAAAGCTGATTACAAAAAAGAAAGTCTGTTTATTACTGTCCGTTTGATTCCAGTGGATCATCAGGTTGTAGCGTGCTGGGGAAGAGAGGGCAATGAAGAAGAAGAGAGGGCTAACAAGTCTCATTTCTCTAGGAAAGCAAGCAGCAAATGCTGTCCCCTGTCTCATGGTCAACCAACGGTTTGTACAAATATTGCTGTTTAAGACCTTGTCCGATAATGAAAATGGAAGTTGTGCTTGATGGTTTTCTCTGCAAGCAAAGAAAGAGACGTGGTTGCTCTTGGAGAGCGTGATCCACATCTCTCTTCCTGACTGGTTAAAGCGGAGAGTAAGGAGTGGAGTAAGTCCTCAGAAGTTGTGTACTTGTCCAATATTCAGATGAAAAATCACGTTGCTGGACCAGCAGGATGAATCAATGAGTTCTTGTCTCCATGGCATAACGTCACTGGTTTATGTAGGGTACAAACCATACACACCTAGAGCAGGGCTGCAGGTGGGCCTCAAATGAAGGGTAAAATCCTGGTTTAGCTGCTTAAAAGGTCCAACAAAACTGCAGTCTTGGAAGCCCAGGGACAAAATGAGTTCAGCAGAAATGGTTGGAATAGAATCACAGAATCGCTGTGGTTGGAAGAGACCTTTAAGAACATCAAGCCCAACCAAATAGAAAGGCTTCTTCCTTGGGATCTGTCCAGGCATTCTTCTGTCTCCTCCTTCCCCGTCTGCGTTTTTACTGGTCCCACTTTGTTTCAGCATGGCTGAAGCTGGAGTGCTGGACCATCCGTTCCAGCTCTCGGGATGAAGGTGTTTGGGTGATGCGAGGCTGTGGCTCCCCATGGATCCTTTCTGGGTGCTGCCTCCTCGCTCAGCACCGCGGCCCTCTCCAGATGGGTGCTCATCTTCCACCAGCCCCAGCACGGCAGCGGCGTTTTACCCCTTCATCCCAGAACCCTGAACTTTTAGGACACTGAGCAGTTTTCCTTACACCTGTTTTACTAATGGGAATTAACTGCTTTTGAAATCCGACTGTAGGGACCGAACGAAAGAGCGACTGTATCTTGTTCATTGTCATGTAATTTCTGGCAACAGGACTCTCTGGTTTGCATCTCTGCATCTTCTGCCCGAAGGGCCTCCTCAGCTAGAGGCTAGCTGAGACTGAAATTTCTTTTTGAAGCATGTTTAGAGCTTTTTTTTGGGAGCTGGGCTGGCCGTTAGCTGAAATGCTGGATGGGTGCTGCGCACCCGGCTCTGGGCGATAGGAGTTAGCAGTTTGCGTTGGGCTTTGGGGGCTTGCTTGTGTTGGTTTTTTTCTGTTTTTTAAAGCCAGCATGATTGTTGCAACTGATTCCATGAAGGATTCTGCAGACAAACATGCCCTTTTCCAGTGGAAAGCGTCCTGCAGTTGCAGCCGGCTCTCGCCTCCATCCTGCGGCCAGCTGCAAGCTCCCACTGCAGACCACAAGTCCCACCGACGCTGCAGCTCCTCCTCCTCATCGCTGCCTGCTCCACCCGGCTGCCCACACCCCCAGAACCCTCCGAACTGGGATGCCAAGTGTGCTGGGGCCGCACAGATCCGTGGTTTTCCAGCCCTGCCCTCGCTGCTCGGGCAGGGTTGGCTTTGTGCAGGGTTCCTGCCCATCACCGCCGTTTTCTTCCCTCTTTGTGCGTCCCTTTAGGTCTGGGCTCTCCACACCAAGGACCTTTGTCTGGTGTCACAGCCCTGCAGCTGCCAAGGTGCTAAAAGGAGAACAGGAGCCCTGCTGAGGAATTTCTGGAGGGCACGATCAATGTTGATAGCGGTCCGGCTTGACAGCAGCGTGCAGTTGGGAATGCCTTCGAGCCTCTCGCTGCGCGGCGGTACTGCAGACCTTTGGGGAGCAACGCTTTTCCTGATCTTCCCAATTAGTTCTGGAAGCCTTGATTGGTTTGCCGGGTGACTAAGGGCTGTTTGTCACGGTCACAAGGGAGCCGTGTCCTTTCATTGCATCCCAGCGCAGCGTTTTCTCCCACGCGACCAGCGGCGGTGGCCAGAGGTGGAGGTTGAGTGGCTGGAGATGTCAGACCCAGCTTCGTGAAACTTGAGTGTGGTGGAAGGGAAAGACATGATTTAACTAGGGAAAAAGGAGTGTTTAACAGAGAAGAGGTACCAGTCGGTTTGTATTTCAGCCTTTTGCAGTCGTGACCTGGTTTCCTTCCTCAAACTTCGGCAGGGTGAGGGTGGGGGGGTTGCTTGTGCTTGTGCTTGTGCAACTCGATGCCACTTCCCTATTTCAAATGGTGGTTTGAACGAGCGCAGCCGTGGGGTGGGGGAAGCAGCTGTTCCCCCCCGGTATTTTTACCATCATCCGTGAGCAGTTTCCTGCAGCCAATTGCCCTTTTGTGGCAGAGGAGCGGTCTCAAGACGGTCAAATTAATTCATAAAACTACCCCTCGTAGGAATAGGGGTTTTTTGGTGCCACTTTTCTGCCTCTTCCAGATTTAATAATAATTCTTTTTTTCTTCTCATCTACCTTTTTTTTTTTTCTGATCTGGGATATGTGAAAGCACTAAATGGATTAATTTGGTAAGGTCGGCTTACCCCCTGTTAAGGACCTGAATACTGAGCGTGCGTCTAGTCAGTGCCATCCAGCATGTTAATATTGCCCTCAAATTCACCTTTTTGGCAAACTTTTTCTAACACACCACTCGGCGTTTCAAAAGTTGTTACGGCGACGTGTTGCTCAACCAGAGCCGCAACGGATTATGAGAAGGGTTCAATTTCTTGAAGTCGTACCGAGTTAATTTTAAGCTGTGTATCAGCGCTCAAGGTTTATTTTAAATCCTTCGCTAATTAAAAGATTACATTAAAAATAAATAATAAATCCCCAAACCTCGGGAGCGTTACGGCGGCGAAGCTACAAACCTCGCAGCGTTCCTGCGGCAGAGGCGTCCCTTTTAAAAGGAATCCTGTTTAGAAACGTGGGGTTTGGTCATTTTACAGGCTGGCGGTTATTCTCATACCCTACCGCAGACTTCCTGGTCTTTCCCTTCTGGCAGAACTGCCCAAATATTGTTTGTAGAGCTCTGCCATGCACAGCTAATCCCTCCTAACCCCAGGAGCTGCTGGGAGGAGGAAGCCTGCGGTGTAACCTGCACGGATGGGATGTGCAAAACTGGCTCAGAGGAGCGGTCAAGGAACACGTCTGAGTTAAACCTTTTTTCACCCTGTGGGCGAGCTGGGTCAGGCCCTGGGGTGCTGACACAGGTCGTTGTCCATGGACAGCCACCCCCCGATTGCACTTTCTAACAAAAGTTTTGGGTTTTTTTTGGAAGCGGAGCAGATGAAGCTCGTTCAGAAGCGTTGCCGAGGGGAGCTCTTGCTCTTGTATGTGCTCAGGAAAGCACCGTGGTTTCCTCTGCCCTGTAAAGACGACTTCGTGTCTCTGACCACAAGTCCGTAGCTTCTCTGAAAGTGGGTGGACTTCTCCTTGCCGAGCTGCAGCCTTTTGCAGTCACTCTTTGTATCTCTGTACACCCTTATTTATTCTCTTTTTGCCGTTTTGACCCTTCTTTATCGACCGTTTGCTGCTTTGTGGACCCTGGTGAGCGGCTGAGGTGTCCTGGTGAAGTTGTGCCATGCCCAAGTAGCAGCTGATGCTATCTCCCCAGTGTTGTGTTCCTCCACCAGACCCTGGGGAGCTGTCGTGTTTGCAGGCACCGTGACAGCTCCTGCTCTTGTTTGCACTCTGCTTGCTTGGCTCTGTAAATGTTGAGGGATAAATATGCTCAAGGTTGCTTGAAGTAACTGCATGTCCCACGATGCTCCTAAAGAACATCTCATTTTCCCCATCCTTACTCTGGCTGTTGCCTTGTTAGAAACGTTTTCCCAATGTCACAAGCCGCATCCAGGCAGGAGGAGGCTTTTACAGATGATGCTGATAAGCATCTCTTCACCTGAAACATGGTGCAAAGGTATTTCTGCCTAGCTTGGTTTAACTTCCCCTTGTGCATCTGCAATTTCTTCTTGATGGAGAATTCTTGATCTCAGCTCTGGCCTGACGCTGTCCTTGCCCGGAGCAGCCACGCCTGGGCATCCATCTCACGTTCCTCAGCTTGATGACAAGACTGAGTATTCTTCCAGCTTGGTGACAAGACGGAGCTTTCCTCTAGCTCCCCGCTTCTCCTTCCGAGGGATGGGGACATGCTCCCTGTGGGACCCAAAGACCACGGCTGTGCTGCTCCCTTCTATTTTCAGGCATCAGGAGTTCACACGGAGCCTCCATCATCTCCTTTTCCTTGCTGCCCTCGGAGCATGGCTGTTGGTGGGCTGGTGGAGGTTCAAAATAGCGGGTTTAAAGACCGAGCTCCATTTGGGGTGGTCCAAAGCTGGCGGTGGGATTGGCCGGTCCCTGCACTCAGCTGCCACGAGCAGTTGACTCAGGTTTGGTTCAGGCTCATCGTGATCAAAACTGAAAGGTGGTTTCATACATTCAAATGGAATTTTAATTCTTTTTTTTTTTTTTTTTTGCCTCCCTCCAGTAATAAATCACTGTAAAAACTCTGAACTAAAGTGATGAGCGCTCGTGCAGCCTGCAAATAATTACTGCTGGTAATTACCCCGAGCGCTGACTGGGAGCCCGAGCAGGTATCGCTGACGTCTCGCAGCCGTAGTTGTGTTTCCTGTTTTGATTCAGGGCTAGATTTGCCTGTAGCCTGTACGGTGGCTTCTGAAACGCATCCCTGCACATACGCTCAGCACGCTTCTTTTTTAATTAGATAAATTAAAATGGGTGGACTACACATGTCAGTTGGATATATTAATTTATTTTTTTACATATATAATCCTATTTCACATTACAGCATCCAAGAGGGATTAGACAGACTTTAGTTTTTGAATGTCTGGTTTATGGCTTCTCAGCTACAACACTTTCACTTCTAATGATTTCAAAAGCATCTGAACCACCGAGACAGTCTTTTTTTTAAAAAAAAAGAAACCTAAATTTGGCCATTTAGGACATAGCAGTTGTTTTGTTTCTGTAACTTAGTTTGGGTCTATACTTTGCTTTGTTGCTGGTAGAGGCCTTCAAAAGCTGGGATCCAGCATTATTCTCTTCCTTTGTACGTAAGACAGTGTTGGACAGGAGCGGTCTTCTCCTTGGAGAGCCGTGGGAGGCAGGTATTAGGAGGTGCAACCTCCATGGCTGGAGAACGTTCTCACCGGACGGCAGAAGTGCAACGCTAGCCATTTCTGTGGCATGTTTAAACACAAAAGCAGAAGACCCCATCCCAGACCTCTCCCTCCTCTCTCTCTTCTCCCGTCGCTCATGAAAAGGCCATCACGGCATTCCCTGGAAAGAAAACCCCTCGGAGCAGGACCTGGGTTCTGGCCCTGGAAGTGCAGGAGTCCCCTGCTCACCCTGCTGCTACCGCCATGTGTCTTCAGGATTTTAAATATTGCTTCCTGTGCGTGCAAGACTTGCCCAGGAGAGATAACAATGGTTACCTAGAGTGATTTTTATTTCCTTTCACATGGAGGAAGCTGGGGTATTAGGTGCACCAGCAGCTGGGGGGGCGTCAGGTCCTTCAGGATATTCAGGGGCTCCATCGGCAAAATGTAGACCTGGTTGGCAACGTTGGTGTATTTGTAACTGCGTTGGCATCGCTGGATTTGTCTCGGTCCAGATGGGAACATCTCGTTAGCTTGTTGTCTTGGAAAGCTGATCTGTGTAGGGAGCTTGGCTTTGGCAGCATGCTGGTGGCCTTGGTCCTCCAGCCATAGTGAGGCCAGTACAGATCGAGGGTGGGTGGCTGTGGCAGAGTTCATTCCCAAAAACAGTATTTTACTCTGCACAGCTGTCTCCTAAAAACTTCCCATCTGAGCAAAATACTTCTATGATGAAAAGAAGCAGACTTGGTCAATTCAATGACCAGCACCACCCTTCAATTAAAATTCTAGCTTGGTTATCTTTAGCTGTCGCTGGCCGCCGCTGTGAAGCGCAGACAAAAGCAGAGCTTCACTGGTGGGGCAGAGTCCTCTTCTTTAAGTGCTGGGGATGGACAAAGGGATGGGCAGATGTGGGCAGCAAAGCATCCCTGCATCTGCAGGGCAGCAGAGCCCTCCTGTGCTGAACCTCTGAACCCTTTTCTTGCACCATCAGGACTTCCCAGCTCGTTGCTGGAGAAGAGTTGCTGGTTGGTTTCCTCTACTGATCCATGAGATGATTCCAATGTCATGAAATTGTGAATACTGCAGGACTTAATGGAGAATTAAGAAGCGTCTGCTCCGAGATGTCCTCCGTGCTGTCTGTGGATTACAGGTCTCTTTCTTCTTCTCCCCCTTCAGACAGGCAGAATTGACAAGTCCTACCCAACAGTGTGTGGCCACACGGGACCAGTGCTGGACATAGACTGGTGTCCTCATAATGACCAGGTGATCGCCAGCGGCTCCGAGGACTGCACCGTCATGGTGAGTGTATTTAATTTGTCTTGCGGGCTGGGGTTTGCTTCATGCTCAAAACGCTGCTGTGAACAACACTTGTGTTCCTGAAGACATCGCCTGGCACCGAGGGTGGAGTTCAGAGATGTGAGGGCGTGGATTTTCTCAGCCTAAGAAGTGATGCTATCTTGGCTGCAGGTCCTAGCTAAGAATTGGAGCAAAAATATCAGAGTGAGCTTTATTACCTGCATAACAGCAGAATTTGGACTCTCACGATTGGTACTTTCTTCTCACGTTACTGTTTGAGAAGGTGCAACCTCAGACTCCTGAGGAGAACCTCTTCAGCGCTGAGGTGGCACTTTGTGTCATGGACTTGGCCTGTGTCTTCCTGGCTTTGTCTTCAGTTCTTCTTCCATTTTTCCTTCCCCTGAGGATTTGTCTGATGTTTGTGAAGAAGAAGGAGAAGAAAAAAGAGGGCCAGTGAGTGGTGAGGTGTTTTGATCTGTAGTGCTTTGCAGAAGACAGAGGTGGTTCCTTACCTCAAGTATCCTGATGGATGCAGTGGTGTGTGTTGGGAAAAGGTGGGGATTGGAAGGGAACAAGCCCATCCGGTTTCAGAATCGCTCGAACCCTTGATTTAAGGGTGACGCTTAAATATTTTCCCCGTCGCTACAGGTTGTGAGTAGATGTCCAAAGGGCTTTTTAAAGATAAAGAAATAAAAAAATAAAATTAATCCAAATTCTGCACCTGCCAACCTTGATTCCTGAGACCTATTTTACCTCCGGCGGAGCCGGCGGAACAACAGCCGACCTCGCTCCGTGAGCGATGTGGAATCCCGTGTATGCAAACACAGCAGAACAAGTGAAAGAAAATCCTTGTGAGATGAAATAATGCCAAATAACTTCGGTGATCTTTGGCCATATTTAGAAATGCTGTAGGCTGAATGTTATATTGAAATCTTATTATAGATCATGTCAGATAAATTCCTTTGCTTCTGTTCATCGTTAAAATGTTTGGGAGGGGATTCATCCCAAGAGGCTTATTCCTGGGACAGCTCTTGCCTGTGATCTCTCAGTCTTGGAAGCTGAAGCATGTTAACAAAATGTGCTATATTTAATATTAAACAAAACAACAAGCTTCTGCGTTTGCAACGTTCGCTACCGGGCCAGAACGAAGCTTTGAAGGGTGCAGGAATGCTCCTCCAGAAACCAGGCTCCAGACTTGGAAGGAACAGTCTCTGAAACGTGAGCATCAACAGAAGCAGGAGAAGCTACGGTCCAGAGCTGTCTTCTTGGAGACAAAGCACGTCTCTAACCCAAGTGCAATGAGAAGTATGTTGTGAGGCTCCAGAGGGATTGAATCCTGTGGAAAAACCAACAGCGTTCAATTAGAAGTTGTCCAAATGCTTCTGACGTAGCCACAAAGTGTCTGCGAGAATCGGAGCCTACAGCTGCGCAAACAAGCTCTGTGGGGCGTGAGGTCATGGTAGGTTGTCTGCTCATCTTCTCCTCCATCCCTGGAGGCCACGTGTGTGTGGACAGACTCTGTGGTGTAGCTGGTGCACGCTCGTGTTCGTGTGTGGTCACCTGATGGTGACCACATCTTGAGTGGACGGCAGCAAGCAGCTGGGGAGGTGGAACAAGGGAGTTCTTGCTGCACTTGAAGGAACAAGTTCTGGGCCCCCCAGTCCAAGAGGGACTTGTAGCTACTGGAAAGAGTCCAGCACAGGGCCACTGGGATGATTAAGGGATTGGAGCATCTACCATCCTAGGAAAGGCTGAGGGAGCTGGGGCTGTTTAGCTTGGAGAAAAGGAGGCTGAGAGGGGATCTGATCAATGCTGATCAAGAGCTAAAGGGCAAGAGGATGGGGCCAGACTCTTGTCAGTGGTGCCCAGTGACAGGACAAGGGGCAATGGCCACAAACTGGTAAACAGGAGGTTCAACCGAAACATGAGGAAACACTTCTTGACTGTGAGGGTAACAGCACTGGAACAGGCTGCCCAGAGAGGTTGTGGAGTCTCCATCTCTAGAGACATTTAAAACCTGTCTGGACGTGTTCCTATGTGATCTACTCTAGGATCCTGCTCTAGCAGCGGCGTTGGACTAGATGATCTTCAGAGGGCCCTTCCAAGCCCTACCACTCTGTGGCACTCATGATTTGGAAGGTGTTAGGTGCGTGTGATCTGGAGGTTTAGGGAAGCTGAGTGCCCTCGGTAGCGACCATGAAAGCAAAGAGCACCAAAGACTTCAGCTGAATCTCCTGTTAAGTATCACACAACTTCTGATGGGAAATGACATATCCCAAGCCACGCGGGACAGTTGTTAAGTGGGCTGGCCAGTGCTAGAGTATGTGAAGAACAGCCCTGGCCTGGACTGTTTGGAAACAAACTGGGTGAGCTAATGAGCCTTCCCATCTTTAATTGCTTTTCTGTCCTGGCACGGTAATTTAGCATCCTGTTTTCTTTGCTTTTCTTCAATTAAGGTTTTGGAGTCCTGCTTCCTGAATAAACCCGTCTTACTTTAAAGGATATGTGGTTGTTCATCAGCTCAGAACGTGTGGTGAGAAGCAGCAGTGTGGTAGAGGAAATCACGCGGCTTTCTGCAGAAATGCCAGCTGCTTTGAAAAAAACACCGTCTGTTTTTAAAGACTGTCTGTGCGTGGCACCCAAGGATTTAGGATCTTACCATCTCAGCCCCAACAGATCTCATCAAGGTCAGCTAGACGTGTATTGAGGGAGAGAGCATGGCTTTGAGATGGTATCTGATGTCTCCAGGGTGAAGAGGGCTGATTCCCTGCAGCCGTCCCTTTTGTTTGCACAAGGAGGGTTAATTTGGCCCTTTCAAAAGCTAGAAGTTTGTAAATTTTCATACAAATAAAACCTCAGGCTTGTAGAAGGTGGAAATACCCCTTGAACAGATACGATGTCTGAGGTCCTTAGGCTAGGGGTTGAAATAAGGCACTGGGGAAGGAGAAATCTTCTCCTGGTATTGCTGGGCTTGGGAGCTTGGGCATCTTGAGAGGTTTAAAAAGCTGTAGCTGCACGGAGATCGTTCTGATGAAAGGCGCTTAATAGGCGTGATCTGACAGTTTCAGGTGGTGATACAGTCATTAATTCTGCTGGCACATCGGATGCATTCAGAAATCATCTGGAGGTAGAGAAGAAAAAGCTGGTGGGGCGCAAGGCTTAGAACATCTCACCCTTGCGAGACCACCTTTGTGCAGGTCATGGTGCCAGTGGGTGTGAGCACATCAGTGTCTGACCCCAGCAGAGGAGACCTCTCCAAACCCCCGCCTGCTTTCTTCTGTGGGAGCATGGGCTCGTGGAGGAGCCCACGCTCTTCCTTCATCCCACGCTGGGTATTCCTTGGGGCACATGTTGGCCTCCATCCCCTCCTGCCCTTGCCAGTTCCACTGTGAAGCCGACAGATTCTTTTTGAGTTGGCAAATGCAGCTCCCTTGAAGTGGTGTGAGATATAATGAAGTACTTGTAGTCTGCAAGCGTTGAAGCATTTCCTTTTTATGCCTTGTTCTCAGTTCCCCAGAACGTGACCCGTTTTGCTGTGACTCAAGAGCCCCAGCCAGGCGAGCAATGCGATGTAGGTAACGGCAGGAACCTCTCGGTTTCTTACCGAATTTCTCTTTTCTTTTGCAGAAGAGCGGGACACGGGGTGCTCACCTCCTCCGCTCTGAGCTGCTCTCTGAAAGACTTCCTTTAAAGCACCGCCACATGCAGATACCTGCTGTGGCCTCTTCTGGTGTTCTCATTAAAGAATGATTTTCTTGTGCCAACAAATAAGGAATTACTAAAATATTCATGCCTGAGATTCTGCTGAACGACTGTCATGTAGTCATTTTTTTTTTAAATTCATCTGGAAAAATGTTTGGTTATATAAAGGCTTGTAGATGTTCTGAGAGGACCTTTCTCAGATACGGAAAATTTGCTTCATCAGAAGGTGAATATGAATGAGTTTGCCTGCAGTAGAGTTGATCTGATTGAGCAGGTTGTCTTAGAAATTGAACCAGAGCCCTTGCAGCGCCCTGGGACAGCAGCCTGCAGACAGTCAAGTTGTGGCACCAGGGGGGATGAACCAGGACCAGCTGTGGGGAAGGTCTTACAGCCACAAAAACTGGATGCACAAAGAGCCTTTTCCTGAGTGACACAGGAGCAGGGAGGTGGATAAAACCCAGGGCTCCAGCTCCTGTGGTTCCTCACGTAATGTGACTATAGGGTTGATGGTGTTTCTAGAACCTGACTTAATCTTCTCTGCAGGTTGCTGCAGAGCCAGAAGAGACGGGGTTTGATTCTCTTTAAAAAGTGCTGAAAAACTTTGCTTTGTTTTTTGCTCACATGCTGTTTGTGCAAAACCTTTCCCTCCCGCTCTTCCTCCGAGACCCAAACCTCTCACCCCACCGCTGGCGTGACTTCACTTCCTCAGCCTGGCTGGTTCGCTTGCGATGAACTTAAACCAACCACAAAACGCAAAAAAAACCCCCAACAACCCCACGAGAGCTCACTGTTAGTGATGTCGAGTTAATCTTGAAATATTTTGTGTTTTCCTTCCTGTGCTCACCTCGGGTCCTCACCTTCAGCAGCCTGGGTCCTGCATCCAAGGGGAAAGCTCCTTCTTGTGCCCCGTGAATCTCGTTCCATCCCACGCTGAGGTTGGGCACCCCACCCTGTGCAGGAATGAGTGGGCCTGGTCCCTCGGGAGCGTTCCCTGACTTTGCACACTCCTAGCTTTTTGGTTTTTGGCAATGCCAAGCAGGGTTATTGGGTCAATAGTTTCTGTAATCTGCAGAGGATTACCCTGCTCTGCAGCTGCTCAAAGCTGTAGGGGCTTTCCCTTCAAGAAAAAGACCTGTCTGTCCTCCAGGGGCTTTTAAAACACCCTTTTTGTTGGTATTTTGCCTCCCTTTCTTCTCCCACCCTCTGCACTCGCTCGCTGACGTTTAAACCCAGTCCTGGAGTTTTCTGGTACACAAGTGACTTTGCTACGGAGCTGGGCTGGCCCAAAGGATCCCCGCACCATTCCCGGCCGAGACAGCACAAAGCAGGAACAGGGATCTCGGGGAACTCAATCCCTTTGCTCCAGCTGCTCCTCGGCAGGGAGGAAGGTGGGTTGAGGCTGCCCAGACCCCGCTGCTGTCCCCACAGGGCTTGTCTGCAGGTCACAAACTTGTGCTGCTCCTGGGTCTTCTTGTGAATAAGTTCACTCTTCAAAGCTCCCCCCACGATGAGAGGAAGGCTGATGAGTCGGGGCTGGACACTTTAATCACACTGTTTGTCTCAGGGGAAGAAGCGGCTGCGTTCATCAAGGCTTGCTGTTCTGAAGGGCTCCTCACGGCTCTGGAATAACCAGATGTCTGGCTCCCTGCTTAATCCTCAGTGCAGCATCATCTTCTGTAGGTCAGTCTTGGCTGTCACGGCCTTTTCATCTAGTGGAGAAGTGCTTGTGGTGTCTTTCTCATCCCCACATCAGCTGTGCTCCAGCATCTGCCTGCCAGGCGGAGCTGTCGGACCTGAGCTGCTCGCGTGGAGCATCCTCTACCCCATCACTGGTGTCACCTGAAGCTCTGCTGGGCACTTCCATACATCTGCTTCAGAGCCCCTGGCTCTCTGTGGTGCCTCTTCTGGAGTCTCCCAGCTCTTTCCATCTTTCCTTTCTCTTCCCAGCTTGCTTACTGGTTTAGGTAACACCTGAACTGGTATTTTAGTTAATACCTAAACCAGTGAGGGGTCTGGAGGTGGTTCATGAGAAACCAACATACAGTTAGGACATGAAGTGCAGGTACCAGCATTAAAACTCCCCTGTTAGCAGATGTTGTTCAGACTGTTGCTGCTGTCAGGTTGTTAGTCCCTGACTGGGAAGAACAAAACAGCTTCTATAAAGAAGGGAGGGTTTTGTAACATGGTTTTACCGCGTAACGGGCGGTTCATGAGGTGTGTTGTGTTTCAGCACCGTCACGAGCAGAGCTGGTGGGAATTGGGAGCGAGCAGGACGACATCCCGCTGCTCCAGGCTGAGCAGCTCCAGTTTGCAACCCCCAGCTTTAAAATGTGGTTGCTGGTAAAAGCCTCGGTTTATGTCATCTTGTTGCTAGCGCTGTTCCATCAGGCAGGAAGAGAAAGAGGAGTTTTTCAGCCCTTGCAGAGAACTTCTGTGTAAGAGAGATACTGAGGTGCTGGAGCAGGTCCAGAGAAGGGCAAGGAAGCTGGTGAGGGCGCTGGAGACCATGTCCTGTGAGGAGCAGCTGAGGGACCTGGGACTGCTTATACCGGAGAAGAGAAGGTTGAGGGGAGATCTCATTGCTCTCTACAGCTACCTGAAGGGAGGTTGTGGAGAGGTGGGTGTTGGTCTTTTCTCCCAGGGGCGAGAGGAGCAGCCTCAAGTTGTGCCAGGGGAGGTTTAGATTGGATATTAGGAAAAATTTCTTTACCGAAGGAGTGATTAAGCACTGGAACAGGCTGCCCAGGGCAGTGGTGGCGTCACCATCCCTGGAGAGGTTCAAAAAACATGTAGACGTGGCACTTCAGGACATGGTCTAGTGGTCATGGTAGTGTCGGGTTGATGGCTGGACTTGATGGTCTTAGAGGTCTTTTCCAACCTCTGTGATTCTGTGATTCTCTGTGGAGATTGTGTGCCCATGGCAGGTCATTCCCCCAGGGATGCTGAGGGTGCCGGGAGCCGCCTCAGTGAGAAGTGACATCATTCAGGGGTTATTCAGAGGTGAGCTGGGACTGTCTGCATCTCTCTAGGTTTACTGAAGCAGCAGCCATCCCTGCGAGAAGGGCAAAACTGGGATGAGCGCAAGAATCCGTGTCGCCCTCACGTACGTCTGTCTGCCTGGCTTCCGAAATCCGCTGGGCTCGCATCTGCTGGCTCCAACAGCTTGCGTGGGCATCTGGGCAGGGTCTGGCAAGCCCTGTTCTCCAGCTCCACAGAAAGCAAACAATGGAAGGCGAAGCAAATGTGTTCTGATGCTGCCACCTACCTCTCGGCAGCTCTAATTGCTCACGGATGGGTTATGTCATTTTTTAATGCACTACGTGTAGGTCACATTCAGTTCAAAGGTGGCTGTCCAGAGCTGAATGGCAGGAATAGTTTCAGGAGGGCTGATCCTGCCCTGGGGCATGGGGTGCTGGGTTTTGTCTCTCCCCTCCCTGGTCCCTGCCAGTTGCAGAAGCAGCATAAACCTGCTCTGAGCCCGCAGCTGGAATTCCAGTGCTCTGCGATCCCTGGGGGTCTGCTCCTCCTCCTGACGGCACTTCCCTGAAGATGATTGCAACAGAAGGGTTGTGTCACCAGGCAGGCAAGAAGCAAACATAGGACAAGGGGCAACGGAAAACTTGAACATGGGAAGTTCCACCTTAACATGAGGAGAAACTTCTTTCCGGTGAGGGTGATGGAGCACTGGAACAGGCTGGCCAGAGGTTGTGGAGTCTCCTTCTCTGAAGAGACCAACCTACCTGGATGCGATCCTGGGTGATCACACAATAGTAGAGGTTGGAAGGGACCTCTGGAGATCATCTAGTCCAACCCCCCTGCCAAAGCAGGTTCACCTAGTGCAGGTTACACAGGAACGTGTCCAGGTGGGTTTTGAAGGTCTCCAGAGAAGGAGACTCCACAACCTCTCTGGGCAGCCTGGGCCAGGCTCCGACACCCTCACAGCAGAGAACTTTTTCCTGAAGGAAAAGACAGCAGCTTGTTCAGATGGAATTTGAGCTGCAAGGTGGATTTTTTTGAATCCTTCTCAGGTAACATCTGAGATGGATGGATCTTTGGATGCAGTGATAACAGGGTGTTTGCAGCGTGAGGAGCTGGTGGTTGTGTGCTGGCAGCGTGAGCGAGGAAGGACGTTATGACAGATCAGCCGAGGGTTTACTGGTGGCTGGGAGCGATCCCCTCCCTGGTTCTCTCTTCCTGTTTGTATCGAGAACTGCTGTGGCACGGCGCAGGACGCAGGGAGCAGACGAGTACCACGCTCTGCAGTGACGGCCCTTGGCTAACCATCTTCCCTTTCCCCTTTCTAGGTGTGGCAGATCCCTGAGAACGGACTCACCCTGTCCCTGACGGAGCCGGTGGTAGTGTTAGAAGGTCACTCCAAGAGGGTCGGCATCGTGTCTTGGCATCCGACGGCGCGCAACGTGCTGCTCAGCGCAGGTACGGCACCTCGGGGTGTGGGCCCCACAAGCATCTCACCCTTTCACTTTGCTTGCACACCAGGCACTTTGGAGAAGACCTTGTTGACTCCCTGTCCTTCTTTCCTCTTGCCACTAAGGCTGGTAAATCACAAGAATCACACAATGGTTTGGGTTGGAAGGGACCTCAAAGATCATCCAGTTCCAACCCCCTGCCATGGCAGGGACACCTCCCACTAGAGCAGGTTGCTCAAGGCCCCATCCAGCCTGGCCTTGAACATCTCCAGGGATGGAGCATCCACAGCTTCCATGGGCAACCTGTGCCAGTGTCTCACCGCCCTCAAAGTGAAGAATTTCCTTCTAATTTCCAATCTAAACCTCCCCTCTTCCAGTTTGAACCATTACCCCTTGTCTTATCACCACAGGCCTTAGAGTGATGTCTGAGAACACTGGGACACGTGTCTCACAGCCCCCTCCTTAGCCTGGCCTTTTATTATCTTCAGTTTTCAGGGACAAGAACCAGGATGTTGTCTGGAGGCATGAATTCCAGTGTTAAAATTGTTCATCTGATCGGCAGGTTTCATCCGCTGATAACCACCTACATCTGCACTCTCCTCATCCCTGGTTTCATCCACTCCTAGAAAGGCTCGACTGGTTCTCCTTTTCACAGATCCCTGCCCAGTATCCCAGAGTCCTTCTACAAGTCCTTCCACAAGTTTTCACTTTCAGTGCTTTCCCAATTAGCTCCTTGACTGGTGCAGTCGATGCAACGAGATTCTTCTGACCGCTGAAAACCAGCCCCGTTGTTACGGAAATGGAATGGCTAAGTCCTTATCCGTTAGCATGGTCTGAGGCTTTTGTAGCATGACCTGTAGCTGGGGTCCAGTAGAAGCAGCCGTTCCTTCCAGCTGAGCTGGGTGGCTTCGGCTGATATAAACCAGTTTGGTTTTGATCTGGTTTCCCCAAAAATCCTTGGAGCTGCAGCCCTCGTGGTGGTTTCTGTACGAAACTCGGTGTGAGAACACACAAAAGGAGGAGGGGATTTTTCTTAGGTGGCTTCCTCAGACGCCTGTGCTCAAGCAGCACCCGCGTACACCCGTGTTGTGACTGTAGCTGGTGTTTTCTCTCTCAGGCTGTGATAATGCCATCATCATCTGGAACGTGGGAACAGGTGAAGCCCTCATAAACTTGGATGACATGCACGTGGACATGATTTACAACGTGAGCTGGAATCGCAACGGCAGCCTGATCTGTACAGCCTCCAAAGACAAGAAAGTTCGAGTCATTGACCCCAGGAAACAAGAAATTGTTGCTGTAAGTTTGCGCGGTAATTAAAGAAGCGAGCGAGTTTCACTCCAGCACAGAGTCTCAAGAACGTGCAGAGAAAGAGCCTTTGTGCGTGGTCTGTACCACCTTTAGTTGTGGTTTTTCGAAGGGAGGGAAGAATTACGGGAGGGATGGCAGCGCTGGAAGGATTTGTCTGAGTTTATTGGGATTAATGTTTGAACCAGGATTTTAGGGCTCAGTTTTAAAACCTGCAGGAGCGTAATTCCACATCTGATCCTTTTGTATAATTACAGCTCCAAAGTTGTGTGTGCAAAGCGGAAATCCAGCAGCCTGCGTACGTCGTAGCCTGCAAAGAACTTCCTTCAACCTTGCAGGAGCCTGATAGGCAAGGCTGAAACAAGCCTGGACTGACCACTCCTTTTGTAGTTCAGTAACTGGTTTCTCCCCTCAAGCATCAGGCAGAGATAGCTGGATGTTGCTCCATGCAGTTGGCATCCTGCGCGGAGGAGCAGCGCGTCCTGCCAGGGATTCTGCGCAGCCAGGAGAGAAGTCACCACCGAGAGGGCTTCCTGTTCCTTGCTAGAGGCTAACCTGTCCTTCTCTTCCAGGAGAAAGAGAAAACCCACGAGGGAGCCCGGCCCATGCGAGCCATTTTCCTCGCTGATGGGAACATCTTCACAACTGGCTTCAGCCGCATGAGCGAACGGCAGCTCGCCCTTTGGAATCCGGTAGGTTCCTGTCCCCTTACTACGTGGCTGTTGAGTTACTAGCCCAGACCTGCAGTCACCCAAGAAATTCCACCTACTGCCTGCTCCTGTGCAGGCTTCCTGTGCCAGAATCCCAGAGTCCCAGCATGGTGGGGCTTGGAAGGGACCTCTGGAGATCATCTTCTCCAGCCCTGCTGCTCCAGCAGCTCACCCAGAGCAGGGGGCCCAGGATCGTGTCCAGGCACCTTTGGAACCTCTCCAGAGAAGGAGACTCCACAACCTCTCTGGGCAGCCTGAACGTATTGCTGTTACTTAGGCTGGGTGTTCACTCAGAAAGTTCTTGTACCGATCTCTGCCTCACCAAGAGCAGCGATGAAGCTGGAACCTGCATGTCTGAAGTGCCTGAGAAGATGTACCTAGAGAGCAGAGTGGTTGTGTGATGGTCACTTCATTCTACTCGTTGTACATGCAGAACAAGACAGCAACAATCCCATCACACTGGCAGGACCAGGGCACATCTTTCCCTTGGCTCTGTGAATTTTCTTGGGTCCTGCTTTTATTGCACTTTGTGATTAAAACGTCCTTGGGGAACAAATAAGCTTGTGACCATTAAAGGCATTTGTTACTGGAACACACAGATCCTTCAGGGTGGTGAAGGCACCGTGGTGTGTTCACTAGCGACAAAGAACTGTTAATGATTTAGAGCCCATGTTAGCATGAGTTTTTCCATTCTTCATTAACATCGCTGGCACCTTTTTATCTCCAGAAAAACATGGAAGAACCGATAGCCCTTCATGAGATGGACACCAGCAACGGGGTCCTGCTGCCCTTCTACGATCCGGATACCAACATCATTTACTTGTGTGGCAAGGTAAAGAGAAGCTTTGGGGATGACTGGGTGTGTTTAGAGGGAGACTGCTGTGGAGTGAACGATGCCTGTGAGATGTGCCCCAGGTGTCTCCATTGAGGCAGAACCAAAAAATGAGCCCTGCGGCGATGGTCAGGCAGCAGACAAATCGGGCTGCTCTGAAATGGGTTCACAGCACTTCCTCACTCTGCAGGACCATACAGAGAGCCTGCAAAGTCTGCCCTGAGAAGGTCTGGTGTGTAGCTGGATGTTTCTTTGAGATGGGTTTACTTGGGTAAAGCTGCTCTTAACGCCACAAGTCAGATCCCATCATCAGAACACCTCTTGTTGGTGTTGACCCGAAGGATTGTACGTTAGTGTGGGAGGAAGGTACATTTTAGATGTTATCTTCCATGTGCTTGAGGGTGATGGAGCCTGTAGCAACACTCATGGTAATTTTGTGGGGTTAAATAATAGGAAACGGGAATCACGTGCTCGTTTCTGAAAGCAATTTGTAGGCATTAAGTGCTCTGGAGTGCCCACTTCTGATGCCACAGCTTTGGACTTCCTACAGGTAGGAGCCAAAGAGAAGATGAACAAGTAATTACAAAGGAGGATCCGTGCAAGTGCCTCCAAGAATCCCACCTCTATAAACAGCTAATGAGAAATACTTGGTTTAGATCTGCTGTTCCAGGGGTGCTAGTGTAGTAGAATGGCCTGGAATCAAAGAGAAACTGGTTTTTAGAGCCTTTCAGCCTGACTGGCGGAGAAAGTTCAGCTTTTTCGTAAGAGGAGGTGTGGGCGTTGACACCCCCGGTCTGGAAGCACGAGCTCAGGTCACTGGACCGCTGTATTTTCAGAGTATTTGGGGTATTTAGTGCTGAGGAACTGTGGAGCTGATGTACTGGGGTTGCAGCTGGGATCTGCTTTATGGAAGTTCTGCTGATGCCACTGCCTGATGGCCACTGCTGTGAGCAGCCTGAGGTGGGACTGCTGAGCGATGGAGGCTTTCACATGGGTATCTAAACTGAGCATCGCTCCGTGGTGGCATTCCTGGAAGGAAAGGCTGTGGGGTGGGACTGATGGCCTCGCAGGGAGCAGGCGTGTGGGCCTGGGCAGCACTGGCCCCTCCAGCCTCTGGAGTGGTTCCTCCTCTCATCTCTTGCAGGGTGACAGCAGCATTCGCTACTTCGAGATCACGGACGAGTCCCCCTACGTTCACTACCTCAACACCTTCAGCAGCAAAGAGCCGCAGAGGGGCATGGGCTTCATGCCAAAGAGGGGCCTTGATGTGAACAAGTGTGAGATTGCCAGGTGAGGAGCGGGGCTGGTGTCCCAACAAGCCACCCTACCACGAGCTTGGCCCTTCAGAAATGGGAAGTCCTGCTGCTGGGTGTAGGACCTGTGACATGACGTGATACTTGTGCTGGGCTTAACGTGATAGAACCTCAAAACATGCTGGGACATAGGCCGAGTCTGTTGTAAATGAACGGGTGAGATCTAGCAGCATAAATTGTCTGCAGAAAACTTAGCGTTGGTTACTGCCTACGCTGGCAACACAGAATGGGTTGGGTTGGAAGGGACCTTAAAGATCATCTGGTCCAACCCCCATGCAGTGAGGAGGGACATCTGCAACTGGAGCAGGTTGCTCAAGGCCCTGTCCAACCTGTTCTTGAACATATCCAGTGATGGAGCATCCACAGCTTCCCTGGGCAACCTGTGCCAGTGTCTCACCACCCTCAGAGTGAAGAACTTCTCTACCTCTAACCTAAATCTCCCCTTTTCCACTTAGAGGCCCTCACCCCTCATCCTATCACTACAAGCCCTTGTGAAAAGTCCCTCCCCAGCTTTCTTGTAGACCCCCTTTAAGTACTGAGAGGCTGCAAGAAGGTTGCTCTTTTCCAGGCTGAACAACCCCAGCTCTCTCAGCCTGGCCTCACAGCAGAGGGGTTCCAGCCCTGGATCATCTTCATGGCCTCCTCTGGACCTGCTGTAGGTCACTGCTATGGTGCTTGTCTCAACAGTCCAGGCAGTGGGCTGAGCCTCGCTGACAGCCCTTCCTGGGCAAAGTATCACCCTCTGAAGTCACCCAGTACCTAAGAGGGGAGCTCTGCACCCACCCAGGTGGTTTTCACCAGCTCACGCAGGGCCCTGTGACTCCTCAGGGTTGCACATTTCCCATTGACTCACAGTAGAGCAGCAGAACCTTGGCCTCCTTTGCACGGCGTTGGCTGTCCTCACATCCAAGTCACACCTTTTCTTTTCCTTTGAAAGGTTCTTCAAGCTCCACGAGAGGAAATGTGAGCCCATCATCATGACGGTTCCTCGAAAGGTGAGCGCTACCTCCTGGTTACGTGGTTGGAAGCCAGCTCGTGCCTTCCAGCCCCAAAGCACTTGACCAATTCATCTCTTCTGGCTTGCAGTCGGACCTCTTCCAGGATGACCTGTACCCTGATACAGCTGGCCCAGAAGCAGCTCTGGAAGCAGAGGAGTGGTTTGAGGGGAAGAACGCCGATCCCCTTCTCATCTCCTTGAAGCATGGGTACATTCCAGGCAAGAACAGGGATCTCAAGGTGGTCAAGAAGAACATACTGGACAACAAGCCTGCCGCAAACAAGAAAAGTGATCTCATAAATGCTCCAAAGAAAGCAGCTGATGCCTCAAACACTGTGAGTAAAATCCACGGGCTTTGGGGATGGGGGCCTGAGGTGTGATGAGAGGGTGCTGTACCTTCGTAAGTAGTTAGCACAAAGCTCAAACATATGGCTGATCCAGGACTTGGGTGCCTGTGGGTGAGCTGGAGTTAAGGTGCTACTTGAGGTGTGGTGTTCAGGACAAGGCTTCTGGAGCTGCGGAATATTACTGGGAATTGTGACACAAAGCTCCATCCCTGGAGGTGTTCAAGGCCAGGCTGGATGGGGCCTTGAGCAACCTGGTCTAGTGGGAGGTGGAACTAGATGATCTTTGAGGTTCCTTCCAACCCAAACCATTCTGTGATTCTGTGATGATTCTATGAAAGCTCGGTCTGTTGGTCCAGCCACACGCCTGCCTGGGAGAGCTTCTGTGCACCTCACTCGTGTAAAACCCCACACAGACAGTGGGACAAATGGACGTCAGACTGTGCAGGTCCAGAAGGAGGTTGTGCAAGTCTAGTTGGGAGCTGTAGCTAACATGGGCTGTAGTCATATGCATAGATGTGGAAGTGAAAGTGACAGCTGTTGGTCAAGGAGATCCTTAAACATTGTTAAGGAGGAGATATTGGTTCAGTATGTCCTTGAAGCTTGCACTGCTGCCACTGGAAATGCTAGTCATAGGATTGTTTTGGTTGGATGAGACCTTTAATATCAGCAAGTCCAACCGTTCCCCCAGCACTGCCAGGGCACCACTAACCCCTGGCCCTCAGCACCACATCTCCACGGCTTGGAAACCCCTCCAGGGATGGGGACTCCACCACTGCCCTGCCCAGCCTGGCACAGCCCTTCACAGCCCTTGCCAGCAAGAAATTCTTCCTCATGTCCAACCTCAACCTCCCCTGGGGCAACTTGAGGCCATTTCCTCTTGTCCTGTCACTTGTTCCTTGGGAGAAGAGCCTGACCCCACCTGGCTCCAACCTCCTGTCAGGGAGTTGTGCAGAGCCAGAAGGTCTCCCCTGAGCCTCCTTTTCTCCAGGCTCAACACCCCCAGGTCCCTCAGCTACTCCTCACCACACTCCTGCTCTAGACCCTTCCCCAGCTTTGTTGCCCTTCTCTGGACAAGCTCCAGCCCCTCAATGTCCTTCTTGGAGTGAGAGGCCCAAAGGATCTTGGGGGTGACCTCCCCAGTGCCCAGGCCAGGGGGGACGATCCCTGCCCTGCTCCTGCTGCCCACACCAGTGCTGACCCAAGCCAGGATGCTGATGGCCTTCTCGGCCACCTGGGCACACACTGGCTCCTCTCCAGCCGCCTGTGACCAGCACCCCCGGGTCCTTTCACACCGAGCAGTTTCCAGCCGTGGTCTGTGCCAGCCTTGAGGAACACGCTCACACCCTTGCCCGCACACCCTGGCACGCTGACAGCTCGCGAGCGTCCCGTTCAGAGGAGCCCTTCCCTCGGACAACTCCCACGTGCAGAGCACGTCCTGCCCGCCCTCCTCACACGCTTGTCTTCTCTTGCCTTCCAGCAAAACGAAGCCAAATTGGATGAGATTTTGAAAGAGCTGAAGTCGATCAAGGACACCATCAGCAGCCAGGACGAGCGCATCTCCAAGCTGGAGCAGCAGATGGCCAAGATCGCGGACTGAGCGTGGCGAGCGCTGGCCCCAGCGCCAGCCCAGGCACATTCCAGTTCCCCACTTCGGCAAGCAGCAGCCAGCAGCATTCCAGTACGAGCTTTCCTGTTCTCCTAAATTCACGTCAACGAGAGCTGATGATTAAAAGCCAAGCTTTTTAGTGAAAGATTTTTTTTTTTTTCCTGATGTTTTAATGAATTTACGTGACTGTGTCAAACGAGTCCAAAAGAATAAGTGCTACTTCTACAGCCTTTTTTTTTTTTTCCTCCAGATGTTACCAATTCCTGAAAACAAATCCATTCTGACTTTCCATGTTGTGCCCAAATATCTTTTTTTTCCTAGATTTAGGGACCAATGCCACATTGTTCTTAAGCATTTTTTTTTTAAAAGTTGCCAAAAACAAACCAACCAACCAATCAAGAAAAAAAAAAAAAGTTGCTTTTTATTTTTCTTATTTGCCAACTTTGCAGTATTTGTGTTTGAGATGTGGAGGGACAGCCCCGTGTGTGTGTGTGTGCGTGCGCCTGGTGGGTGTTTATACTGTGCAGAGATCAAAATTGAACCTTTTTTTGTATAAATCCTCCATTTCGAACCATCGGTTTCCTTCGCAGTGTGGTCGAGGCTGCTGCTGAGCCCCCTCGGAGACCGTACGAGCTCCTTTCCTCCCCCCATCACCATTCTCTGGCGGTTTAAAGGAAAAAAAAACCAAACCAAAACCCTAGTTCTGAGCGAGGTGGTTGGTGCCTCAAAATTCCTCTTCTGCTTTTTACACCCCGAAGAACTTCTAAACTCGAATCACTTTGAAAACGGTCCCGCCTTTGGGATTCCGGAAGCCGCGTCCATCGGGCATGTTCTCCTTTGCTGGGTTTTGCTTTATTTTGAGGCAGAAGTGACTTTCCCGCGGGAATTGTGACGTTTATCCGTGGTTTAAGGTGTGACGCGAGCCGTGGGACGTTGGCTGTCGCCGGCTTCTCCGCGCTGTCCATCCGCGTGGCCGTAAATACTCGGTGCTGCCCCACCACGCTCTGGCTCAAGGACGTCCAGAAGCTTTTGGAATCCGTGAGCTTGTGGTTCTCCAGCCCCTCACGTTAGTGCTGATGTTGGAAGTTCAGGCTCTGCTGCCGCAGAAGCGTTGGCAGTAGAGAGGTGACTTTATCATGACGGGTTCTCCAGAAATAAACGCCTCCGTTGTTTTTTATTTTATTTTTTTTTCCTCTCCATCATTCCTGCCCCACCATGCCATCAGATTTGCAGGAAATGGCTCATTCCCAGATTGGATGAGTAACCTCCACCCCCAGCCCCCCTGCGCTGCAAGCCCTTTGGATTGGAGGGGACTGGGGAGGGTGGTTTTGATCCCAGTCTAGAGAACTGGTTTCTTCTTTGAGATCTTCACGGGGAGAGACCCCATGAGCAGGCCGGGCTAGTGAGCTCCTCGTGGAATTTCTTGGATGCCTCAGCTGAGCAAAGCTCTGCTCAGGCTGGGGGGGGGACTGCTTGGGTCGTGGGGTGGTGAACAGGATCCGTGCCTGGCACAGGTTGCCCAGGGAAGCTGTGGATGCTCCATCCCTGGAGGTGTTCAAGGCCAGGTTGGATGGGGCCTTGAGCAACCTGGTCTAGTGGGAGGTGTCCCTGCCATGGCAGGGGGTTGGAATGGATGATCTTTGAGGTCTCTTCCAACCCATCTAGGAGTCTATGATTGGTGCTGCCCAGCACAGCCCATCCTGGGGAGATGTTGGCAACTCGTGTTGAACGCAAAGGTTGGTAAAGACTATCTGGTGGCCGATGTTGAGGAGCCTCAATACCCATCCCAGCTGTGGCTGCATCCCCGGAGCAGCTTTTGTGTGTCCCCCCGCCCCAGACATCTCCAGCGGCTGCCGCTCGGCAGGGGACGAGTCCCTTCATCCAGGCTGAAGTGGCTTTGGGGGTTCTTTTCCCCACTCGTTCAGCTTGAACTCCTCCAGTTACTCCTGTTTTCCAGTGTTTTCATGTTCAGAACTTACAGATCACAGACACCCTGCCCTGGAGGGATGTCTGCCTGTGAACCACGCTGCAGGGACAGCCAGGCCACGGAGCTGGAGAAGGCACGGGGCGGGACGCGGAGAGGCAGAGGATGTGTTCATGGCGGTGGGAAAGCTTCCTACGCGTGCGGTTTCGGGGTTTTGGGGGGCAGGAGGGACGACGTTCCCCGCCCTGCCTCCGTCCCTCTGCTGCTGGATTCACCGTCCAGGCGCTCGGGGCGATGCGGACGGTTGGTGACGTTTCTGTTATTGCGGTAAAGGGCTGAGATGATGTGTCGGTTTCATGATTTGTTTTTTTTTTTGAAAGCCAAGCGTGCTGCTCCCCCAGCCGGTGATCTCGGTGGTGGTTTGTAGGTGTGACTTCAGGGCTGGGTGCTTGGGGACCTTTTAGGTTCGGGGTCTTTTTCTAATTGGAGGGAAATAAGTTTTCTGAGACGCTGGATTGAGAAGCCCAGAGGAGGTCGGTGCGTGGCAGACGGTCCGAGGCGGGCGGAGGAAAGGCCGCCCTGGTTTTTAGTTTGTAGCCTGTATTTTATTTAAATGAACTGATGCCTAGCCAGGCTCAACCGGAGTCAGTGCCTGAAGCTTTTTGTAGCCGTGATATCCCCGAAGAGAACCAGCGAAGTCCTGAAAGATGCGCTCTTATAGAGCGGCCATAGTATCTGTCCAAATATTTGCTTCCATTTTCAAAAGATAAAAGTCATTGATTATAAACTTCCTCTGGTTTGCTCTTTCTTTGACTCTCCGCGTCCCGCCGCTGCCTGTTAGCCCCCGCGCTTGAGGCTGTGTCACTCACCAGGTTATGGAACGATGGCAGTGCCCTTACCCAGAGCCATCAAAACCTGACGTGGGCTTGTGGCTGAGCGGGTCTGGGACCCCTCGGCTCTCATCTGCTCTGTCCCAGGAGATCCAGGGTCCATCCCTGAGATCTCGCGTGGGTTTGCTGGTGATTAACCCTGCGAGTGAACCCCAGAGCTTGGCTGGGTGCAGGACTCAATGGCACCAGCTGGCTTGGGGAGGGGGCCTCAGGGTAGCTGAGACCCGGGCAAGGTGGTCTGTGGAAGGAAGGGAGCTGGGGGGGGGCTCGTTCTGCTCTTCCCCAGCTGAAACCTGCTTCAAGGGTGCAGGAAAACCTGCAACGACAAAGCGAGCCCAGGGGGGAGGCATCGCTCGGTCGCTGTCCAGGTTTGAGAGCCTTCCCCGGGGCCACAGGGTTTCACCCTGCGTTTCCCAACCGCCTTCTGCTGCCTCCAGTACACCCCAACACATCGTACCCTGCCTCCAGTACACCCCAACCCGTCACACCCTTCCTCCAGTACACCCCAACCCACCACACCCTGCCTCCAGTACACCCTGACCCATCCCCGAAAGCCCATCCATGCCCGGAAACAGGCCCGGGATGCTCTTGGCGAGGCGGTGCTCCCGGGGCACCCCAGCCCCATCCCGGAGCTGCTCATCCCCTCGCTCCCCCAGGGCTGAACCCCATTTTCAGTGCGTCTTTTCCCACCAGAGACNTCACACCCTGCCTCCAGTACACCCCAACCCACCACACCCTTCCTCCAGTACACCCCAACCCACCACACCCTGCCTCCAGTACACCCTGACCCATCCCCGAAAGCCCATCCATGCCCGGAAACAGGCCCGGGATGCTCTTGGCGAGGCGGTGCTCCCGGGGCACCCCAGCCCCATCCCGGAGCTGCTCATCCCCTCGCTCCCCCAGGGCTGAACCCCATTTTCAGTGCGTCTTTTCCCACCAGAGACCTGGGGGTGGTAGGAACCAGGACCCTGGTCCAGCCCCCATGGCCAGGAGCTTCTGGGAGGGGTTGGGGTGAACGGGGCCGCACACGGGGGTTCAGGCGGAGGTGGGGGGGCTGTTTACAGCAGGGTGTTGGCAGCGGATGTGCTCTTGCAGCACCCTTCCTGCGGCTGCGGCTCCTGCGTGTGGTTAGGACAGGGTACGTCTCGCCCAGTGCAGTGACATGCACCCAGGACCGTGCCCGGTGGCCGCCATGGTCCCCTGAGAGCTCCTCGGCCACAGGCCCCCATCCTGGGGATGGTCAGTGCTGAGAGAAGGGAACTGGTGTGAGGGCTCTGGAAATGCTTTGAGCCAGGACCTCACTGGGTCATTAAATGGGTTGGGTGGGAAGGGACCTTTCAAGCTCATCCAGTCCAACCCCCTGCAGCGAGCAGAGACGTCTCCAACTAGAGCAGGTTGCTCAGAGCCCCGGCCAACCTCACCTGCAATGGTGCCAGGGATGGGGCAGCCACCACCTCTCTGGGTGACCTGCGCCAGGCTCTCACCACCCTCAGTGTCAACAATGTCTTCCTTTTATCCTCCTCCTCCTCGCATGCAAAGGCTGATTCCTGCTGTTGGGGCGCATCCACGTCTCCTCTCAGGGCACCACGACCTGCCTCCACATCCCATTCATGCCCACACCGTGCCCGGGGCGGGTGGCAGCCCTGGCACCAGCTTTGCCGTCCCTTCTGCTTTTGGGGCGCAGCGAGCCCCGGCACACAGCTCAGCAGAACCGCCGCTGGGGCCGAGCTGGCCGGGGGGCACCCAGCAGGCTGGGGAGGGGCAGGAGCCCCTTTTTTGGGCTGCACCCCCCATCCCGGGCACGCACAGCCCCCATCCCTCGGCGGCCCCGCTCCTGGCGTGACGTCCTTCCCCCGTCAAGCTCTCTGAAACCACAGCCGCTCTTCCGTGCCTGCCTTTCCTTCCCGCCCGGGCGGAGGGTGGCCCACGACGCCCCTCGGATTTCGGCTGCCCTGGTGCCCCCCGCGCCGGCACAGCCGGACCCTCGCTGGTGATGCCCGTCGGTGCTGCAGCTCGGGGTCCCAGGGTGTCCCCTGGCAGAGGTGAGCCCCACGGGGGGAGCTGGACTGGGGCTCGGGGATGCTGGGGGTGCCAAGGGGATGCTCGAGGTCCCCCCTGGGGCATGTGTGGGTGCCCAGGGGTGCCACCCTCCCTGCAGTGCTGGTTTTTAGGAGGCGAGCAGGAGCTTTGGGGGTGTGGGAGCCTCGCTGGGGATGCTCGGTGCTGGGGGAGGGTTGATCCGAGTTTGGAAGCTGTTGGGTGCAGGGATGCAGGGATCTCACTGGTCTATGCCCACCGGGGCTGCCGGGGGGGTTATTGGTGACCGACAGAGGTAACGGGGGAATTTGGGGTGGGTTTGGGTTGGGTTTGCTTCTCTTCCTGCTCCAGCGCAGATGGTGGCCCTGGCCCCAGAGCCCTGCGCCAGCCAGGACGGGCACCCTGGGGGGGGGTGATCGAAGTGTGTGACATCCCTGTGGTTTCATTTCTGCCCGGGGAGTCAACCTGCAACTGCCCATCTTGCAGCAGCCATCTCCATTGCGACTTGTTTCCCATTTCCAGATGTTCAACTTCCTTTTCAAAACTTTCTTCTCAAGCAGAGCCAGCGGGGCTGAGCTCCCACAGGTGGAGGCAGCTCAGCTCTGCCAGCCACGGCTGCAGGAGGCTGGTGATCCCATCCTCCAGCCCCCCAAAACCCCAGGGACCCCTCTCCTGGAGGGGATGAGGGTGAAGCTGGGGAAGGGTCTAGAGCAGGAGTGTGGTGAGGAGCAGCTGAGGGACCTGGGGGTGTTGAGCCTGGAGAAAAGGAGGCTCAGGGGAGACCTTCTCGCTCCCCACAACTCCACAAAAGGAGGTTGGAGCCAGGTGGGGTCGGGCTCTTCTCCCAAGGAACAAGCGCCAGGACAAGAGGAAACAGCCTCAAGTTGTGCCAGGGGAGGTTGAGGTTGGACACGAGGAACAATTTCTTTGTGGCAAGGGCTGTGAAGGGCTGTGCCAGGCTGGGCAGGGCAGTGGTGGAGTCCCCATCCCTGGAGGGGTTTCCAAGCCGTGGAGATGTGGTGCTGAGGGCCAGGGGTTAGTGGTGACCTGGCAGTGCCGGGGCAACGGTTGGACTTGCTGATACTAAAGGTCTCTTCCAACCAAAACAATCCTATGTGCAATCCCTCCTTGGGACCATTTCCAGCCCAAACAATGGAGCTCAGCACCCTCTTGCAGGGAGAGGGGCCCTGATTTCATCTGCACCTTCTCCTCCCCCCGCAGGTCCCATAGCGCTGGGCCGGGCCGTGCTGGTGATGCTGGTGCTGGTGCTGAGCACCCTCTGGGCGTGCAGAGTCATGCCGCTGCTGGAGCCGAGGCCGCAGCGCGATGTGCAGTGGGTCTGGGGCTCGGCCGGGCAGGCGCAGGCTGAGCCCCCGCTGCTCTCCCACAGGAAGAGGGACGATGGTGGGCAGCTGCCCAGTGCCACCGTCACCGCACCGGAGCACGGCCTCGCTGCCACCGTGACGGCCAGCAGCAACGACACTGATCCCCTGGAGCCCAACCCGCTGCTGGGCTCTGTGGCACCAGCAGCACCCAGCGCCAGCGCCAGCCTGGCCCGGGCACTCGTGGTGCCAACCACAACTGACCTGCAGGATGAGACCGATTCCCCTGATCCTGACCTGCTGCCGAGCTCTGCGCCATCGGCACCACCCGGCACCGACGCCAGCCTGCCCCGGGCACTCGTGGTGTCCCCAACAGCCGACCTGCTGGACGAGACCAATTCCCCTGATCCCAACCTGCTGCTGAGCTCTGCGCCGTCGGCACCACCCCGCCCCAATGCCAGCCTGGCCCGGGCACTCGTGGTGCCAACCACAACTGACCTGCAGGATGAGACCGATTCCCCTGATCCTGACCTGCTGCCGAGCTCTGCGCCGTTGGCACCACGCGGCACCAACGCCAGCCTGCCCCGGGCACTCGTGGTGTCCCCAACAGCTGACCTGCTGGATGAGACTGATTCCCCTGATCCTGACCTGATGCCGAGCTCTGTGCTGCCGGTGGAGCCCAGCACACAGCCAGCACCCCAAAAGAGCATCACCACCATCCCCAGCCGGCTCACGTCACTCAGCGAGGAGGGGAAGTTGGCTGGTGGCACGGACAGCAGCTTGATGACCCCTGGGGCCACCACCACGGGTTACAAGGAAGTCAAGAAAGCCAGGGCTACACCAGCACCCACTCATCCAGCCCTATGGGACATGAAGCCCTGGGGAACCACGACACCAGACCCCTGGGACCTCAGCAGGGTGACGAGCAAATGCCTGCTGGCCATCCTGCTGCTGGCACTGGTGGCCGCCATCTTCATGGTGTGCACGGGGGTGCTGGGCGCTCTGCTCTGGCGCCGGGCGCGGACGGCACGCCGCCAGTTCAGCCCCACCGAGATGATCTGTATCTCCTCCCTGCTGCCCGACAGCGAGGGGGCCACCAACGGCCCCAGACCCTGCCCGGCCCGGCGGCAGAAGCTGCTGCTCGACGGTGGCTTTGAGGCCGATGGTGACAACCTGACTCTCAGCAGCTTCCTGCCAGAGCACTCCTGAGCTGCAGCAACGGGTCCTGCATCCCAAAGCACGGCGGGGCTGGCGGCTGGGCCCTGGGCATGGTACCCGCTGCCTGATGCCCATAGAGCCGTGGGCAGGGGACCCCATCCCCGTGGGGTCGTGGTTTAACTTGAACTGGCGTTGTGGGAGATGCTTTCACCCTGGGCGAGCTCAGCCCTCAAGCCCATTAAAGCGTTACATGGACATGGTGATGTCTTCCCAGTGGGGATGGTCCCCCCAGCCCCCTCCTTGCTCCACTGCCTGCCCGCAGCTCCCACCAAAATTTCACTTCTCCATCCTCCTCCCCCAGCAGCAGCTCCAGCCTCCCAGGGTGGGAGCAGAAATGAAACCAGTGGCCACCCCTCGCTGGGCAAGGGCCCAGACCCGGGAGTGTTGGGGACCCCAGCCCCCAGGACCCCCTCCCCGTCTGGGGCTTGGCCCTGTGCCACGGCGTGGGAGCGGAAAGGGCGGTGGTGTCGGGGCGGAAAAGCCAGCGGGGGGGGGACGGGACTAGAATGGGTGTGCTCGTGGCTCATGGCGTAACGTGTTCCTGCCTTGTGGTCACCCGCAGCGAGCAGAGGAGACATCGCGGGGACCGTCACTGCCTGTCGGGGTGGTTCTGTGCGCTGCTGGTGCGCCCAGGCCTCGTCCCCAGTGAGCCAACGGTGGTCACAGGCTCTTGGTTCTGTAGGGTGGTGTTGGCCCAAGGTGTCCTTGCCTGAGTGTGGCTGGGGCCGGGAAGGACGGGGAGAGCAAAGCCATGAGTGGCCACCAAGGGTCCCACCTTCTTGCCTGTACCCAGGGGCTGAAGGGGCCTCAGGTTTGCTCCCAGGTCCCACCTCCCCCTGAGTGTGCAGGTGTTGGTCACCCCCTGAGCCACCAGCCTGGCCCCTCCGCTGTCCCTGGCCCTGGGAGAGGCACCGAGGGAGCAGAAATGGCCCTGCCAGGCTCAGCATCCTTGTCCCAACATCCACATCCCTGCCCCACCAGGCTCAGCATCCCCACATCCCAATCCCTGCCCCAGCTGGGCTTGGTGCCCCCATGCCTCCATCCCCACCCCTGCCCCAGCCAGGCTCAGCATCCCCAGCCCCACATCCCCAGCCCCACATCCCCATCCCCACGCCCACCAGGCAGCCCTCCATGTCTGCAGCTCAGGCGTGGGCCGCGATGCTCCTGGGCACGCTCTCGCTGTGCCGCCGCATCCCTGAGCTGAGCCCTGGGTGCCCAACCACCTCACAAGGGGTGACCGTCCCTGGGGGGGGGTTGGCAGCACGGCAGCCCACCTGCA
Organism: Eurystomus gularis; assembly: GCA_013400335.1. Classification (NCBI taxonomy): domain Eukaryota; kingdom Metazoa; phylum Chordata; class Aves; order Coraciiformes; family Coraciidae; genus Eurystomus; species Eurystomus gularis. The sequence continues at coordinate 178,408 of VZZY01007650.1, read as the reverse complement.
CCCCGGCCCCCCCAGCCCCGGCGCCTGTTTACATTCACGCTGTGCTTCGGATATTTTCCATCTGGGGCCCGGCAGCCTCGCAAATGTAAATGTTTACGGGTGAGTCGGCGTGGGCGAAGGGATCTGCAGCTGGCGGTGGTGGCTGGTCCCCAGATGGGACACCCTGGCCGTGGGCTCCCCAGCGATGCCACCCTGCTCTGACCCCACAGATGCAGATGCCAGCACCCTGCCGTCCCGAAAAAGCAGCCGCAGGAGCTCATGGCTTGGCCGTAACAGGCACAAAGGTTTATGTGTCTCTGGGCTGGGGGACAGGAGCCCGCAGGGACCAGTCACCCCCAGCCCCACTTTCTCTCAGAGGCAAAGGGATGCTCCCATCATCCCGCTTCACTCTGCGTTGACTTGTCCAGCCTCTGTCCCCAGCCCAGGGCGGGATGAGGCTGGTGGGTCCTGAGAAGGCGGATGGGTGCAGGTTGGAGGGACTGCTCCTGCTCTCGCCCAGCCCCGTGCCCGCTGCTCTGGAGCGGGAGCCTGGCGAGGATAAACTTTCCTCCACCGCCGGAGCGTGAGCCGGCTGCCAGGAGCCGGGAATCGCCCTATTTGGCATAGTCAGCAGGTCCTGTCCAGCTGCCATCTCCCAGCTCACGGCAGAGGAATCTGCAGGAAGCCAGCAGGATCCTTGGGGCACGTCACCCCCATGAGCGTGGGGTGCATGGGCTGTGGGGGGGACGGGGCTGTGCACGACGCCGTGCAGGGTGGTGGCACGTTGCTGTGCACGATGGTGGCATGATGCCGTGCATGATGGTGGCACGATGCCATGCAGGATGGTGGCATGATGCCACGTACGGTGCTGGGCATGGTGCTCTGTGGTGCAGCTCCTCAGGATCAGGCCCCCCCCCGGGTATTTTGCTGGCACAGCAAAGTGCAGCCCAGCGAAGCAAATTAGAAGCCGCGCAGGGCCGAAATGTCTCAAATTGCAGGTTTCCTCGGGCGGGCTGTGCCGCGTCCTGCGGGTCCCCACGTTCCTGCTGCCCCAAATTACAAAGCGGGGCCCGGGCGGCACAGCCCTGCCCAGCACCGGGGGCTGAGCCCTGCCTGCCCGCAGGCAAAAACGGCACCGTAATGGCCGGGCTGTGCTGGCGCCCGCGCGGCCCGTGCCCAGGCCTCTGCCACCCCGGGCACGGACTGGGATGCTGGATGGGGCGGTGGGGACCGTGACTGGGAAAGGGTGGGGACACTGGGCAGGGAGGGAGAGGGGTCTTGGCTAGGGTGGGATGGGGACCCTGGCTGAGAAAGGATGGAGACCCTAATAAAGTGGGATAGGGATGTGACAGGGTGGGATGGGAACCCTGAATGAGGAGGGATGGGGATCCCACCTGGCTAGGGTGGGATGGGGACCTTGGCCAGGGAAGGATAGGGACCCTGGACAAGGAGGGAGAAGGATACTGAGCAGGGAAGGATGAGGATCCTGGAAAAGGAGGGGTGGGGACCCTGCCTAGAGTGGGATGGGGACCCTGGATGAGAAGCGATGGGGACCCCAGACAAGGAGGGATGTGGATCCCGGGCAGGAAGTGATGGGGATCCTGATGGAGTGGGATGGGGACCCTGACAGGGTGGGATAGGGATCCTGGATGAGGAGCAGTGGGGATCCTGGCTAGGGCGGGATGTGGACCCTGGATGAGGACAGATGGGGACTCTGGCCAAGGAGGCTCAGCCCAACGCCGGCGTCGCTGGGCACACGGGGGGGACTCGCAGCCCCGTCCCCGCGTGGGCTGCAGGAGCGAGTCGGGATGCCGCGGACACTCCAGGCCAGCTCTCCTCGGCCTTGGCAGTGCGGCCACCCTCGCACCCCCCCGGCGTCCCCTCACCTTTCCCCCTTCCCCTCTAAGATTTCAGCGCCCGGAAAAGCCGCCCCAGCAGCTGCGTGGAGCCGCCGGCTGCAGACAGACAGACAGACAGACAGACGGACCCGTTATTTCTGGGAGCCACGATGACGTTCGGCGACGCCAAGAGAAACCCAAACGGCGCCGGTTCTTCTACAGCTTCCTGGTGCCAGCGGCGATGGGGACCCTCACCCCAACCCCACGGTGGCCACAGTCCCTGGGTGCTGGTGGTGGCTTTGGGGGGATCTGGCTGGGTCCCTGGGGAGGTGAAGAGGCGAATAGCAAGAGGATGAGGTCACCCACCGCCGGCTGCAGCCTCTTGAGCAACTTCAGCCCAGGCGGAGGGGACCGTGGGGGGGTGAGCAGAGTCCTGCCAGGGTGGGGGATGTCTCTGGACCCCAAGCCTGGAAACCATGGCCTGGGGAACCACAGGGGTGGTTCTCTGAACCCCTGCCTGCACCCCAAGGCTGAAGTGCATGTGCTGGAGCTTTTCCAGGCTGGGGAATTTAGGAACGGGTCTCCTGAAATCAATGGGGGGGGTCGCAAGCCCTGTTTGCCCCCGTGCCACGCTGCCAGCACCCAATATGCTGCGGCACCGAGCCCGAAACCTCAGCGTCCCCCTCGGACCCGGGTGCTGTGTGGTCTCAGTGGCCGTGACCTGCCGACTTGTCCCCAAGCAGGGTCCAGCTTGTGGGGCTGGGCACCAGGGCAGGATCTGGCCCTGGGCTGGGGTGATGAGGGGCCCAGGAGCACAGTGAAAGGCAGCTGGGGGGGAGCCATGCTTGCTCCTGGCAGGGCATCACTGAGAGGTGTTTTTGGGGTACCAGCACCACTGTCCTCTCATGGTGGCTCAACTATGTGGCCAGGGGATGGAGTTTCACCTCCACCCTCATGGATAAAACCAACTTTGCAACAACCCCCTCATTGTGACCCCATTCCCCACTTGCACCCCAAAAAGTGGCCCCTTCCAGTGGTGTTGCTGGGATGATGGGGAGCACTGGGACTCCCCCATTTGCTGGCAAGGCAAGAGGCTGGGAAGCCCCCCCCCACCAGCTCCCAGCTGGATTTCATCTGGGAGGGGGCCAGGGGCTGCCTGCCCCTCCCCGGCATCCCACACTCCCTCCCCAAACCAGCCTTAATGAGAACAAGCTGGTCCCAGGCTGCGGCGCAGGAGGAGGAGAAAGAAGAGAAGGAGGAGAAGAGGAAGAAGAAGGAAAAGGAGGAGAAGAAGAAGGAAGGAGGAGAAGAAGAAGAAAGAAAAGAAGGAGAAGAAGGAAGAAAGAGGAGAAGGCTCCATCCTAGCAAGCAGTAGAAAGGGGTTGGAGGAGGCGAGGCGTGTGGGACAGACCCCATTTTCCCGGCTCCCTCCCACTGACACGGTGACTGTGATCAAGGTGAGGACCCCACCAGACGCGCCAGCCTGCGCCCCAACTTTGGGGAGGCTCCTGAGGGGGTGCAGGCTGCCCCGTGGCTGGGGGTGCTGCGGCGAGGGCTGGGCATGGTCCCCGTGGTGGGACTCGGGATGGAGCCGGCCATGTGGCCATGTGCCCAGGCACTGTTTGGAGGACGCTGTGCCTGGACAACATCAAAATCCTGCATTTCCCGAGGGTTTGGGGAGCAGAGTGGGGCTCGCCTGTGTCCGACCAAGCTGGAGCAGGGGATGTGCTGTGGGACTGGGGACAGGCGAGGATGGGGATGGGTTTGGGGGGTTGGCAATGGCTTCTGTGCCAGGCCCTGCTCTTGGCACTGATTTGGGCTTCGATCAGCCCCTTCGTGGTTGTGGATGCTCGTCAGCTCTGCTTGCTAATGGCAAATTAACGCCTTCCCCGGGACCCCTCTCCCTGCCAGGGCCCCTCTCTGCGGTGTAGGGGGAGGATGAAGGGGCTCATCCTGACTGTCTCCAAAAACCCTCGTTCCGGCAGTGCCGCTGTTACTGGAGTGAGCCCAGAGCCCGTGGCAGCGGTGACTCCTGCGGCGAGCCAGGAGGGCCGGGGGTCCGGGGGCACCTCCCGCCTCTGCTGCCGTTTGTTTGCTCAGATTTAATGCAAACCAGATTTTCGCAGCTGGGAAGGAGCCCGAAAGCCAAGTCCTGCTGCTGAAGTCCCTCTTGGTTCGCAGAGCTGCCGGGTTGGGTTTGTTTTGGGGGGAAAACGGGAGGTGGGTTGGGATTTGGGGGGCCGGAGGTTGCCCTGGGGAGTCCCCACAGAGCTGGCTCTTGAGACCTTCCCGTGGAGCCGCGGGGAGGGGGAGAGCTCTGGGAACAGCTCGATGGCGTTATGTGGTGTAGCACAGCCAAAAAATGCTGTTGTCCCTTGGGAACATGCCGCAGACAGTCGCACCCCGATCCTGAACCCCCCAGGGATACAGAGACCAGCCGGGGGCTTTGGGTCGTGTGCAGGGATGGGAAATGCTGGTCCCATGTCCTACAACCCAGCAGATCCAGCCCCATCCAGCACTGGGGAGCACGGCATGGCGAGGGGACAGAGCGTCACCCTTCTCTGGGGATGCTCGGGTAGCCAGGACCCTCCGGGACCCCCCGTTCGCTGCACCCCAGCTCCCAGGACTGCCCCTTTGCAAAGGCTGGGGGGGGTCCCCACGCCCCGTCCTGGCACCGCTCGCCCACCGCGGCGGCACCGGGGTGAAATCCCGCCGCCAACCTATTTTTAGCCGCGCTCAAGCTGGGAATCGTTTGTAACGGTCTGCGCCGGGATGAGCGGTTGGGAAATGCCGCTCGCGGCGTCGCCTGTGTCAGAGTTTCCACTGGAAACCTCAATTTTTCAGGAATTTTCGAAGCGGCCGAGTGACCGCTGTCTGAGCCGGGCCGTTGGCAGCGGCCCTGCTCCTCGCACGCAGCGTCCCCCAGGCTTGAGCAACTCGCTCCAGCTGGTTTCCATCGAGTTCTTGCAGCGCGCCGTCACCAAACAAACGCAGACCCTCGCTCGGCGTCAGGGCCGAGGAGAGCGGAGCGGAGTTTGGGGTTTTTCTTAAGGAAATCCAGGCGGGTGGAGAAGCGAGCGGCCGAGCTAACCGCCGGTGCTTTGACGCTGGTGCTTGTCCCTCCGTGCCGGGGCGGACGCGCTTCGGCAGGGGCAGGGCGCGGGGGTCTCGCTCCATCGGGGTGTTAATGTTTCTCCCTCTTCTCTTTCCTCCACTTCTCTCTTCTCATCCTGCAGGCCACCATCCAGGAGCCCCCGGGGAGATGGTGGTGAGGCCGGTGATGGGTGCGTGGCTGATGATGCTGGTGGTGGCCCTGGCACGCTCGGCAGCACCCCGGCACGTCGCGGTGCTGCCCGACAATGGGGGCAGTGGGGATGGAGAGGAGGTCTCGGCCACGCCGCCCGTCCGCCTCGTGACACCGGGGATTGTCCCGACCGTGGGGGATGCGGCGGGGACCACCGTCACGAACAGCTCAGCGCCGGGTGGCTTGCTGGATGGGCTGGTGAGCTTCTTCAAGGAGTACATGCTGCTGGTGGTGGTGGTGGGCTCACTGGCCTTCGTCCTCCTCTTCATCATCTGCGCCGCCGTCATTGTCCGGCAGAAGCACAAGGCATCTGCCTACTACCCGTCCTCCTTCCCCAAGAAGAAGTACGTGGACCAGCGGGACAAGGCAGGGGGGACCCAGGCTTTCAACGAGGTGCCCGACAAAGCCCCGGACCCCGGTGCCGAGGAGCCCCTGGAGGGCAGCCGGCAGCTGCAGGCAGACATCCTGGCCGCTGCCCAGAACCTCAAATCTCCCCCCAAAGTGTCGCTAGCCAACGGGACCCAGGAGAAACAGAAACCCCCCGTCAAGGAGGAGGAAGAGGAGGAAGGAAGCAACAAGTTGGGCGATGAGCAACCTGCCGAACCCGCTCCCCAAAATCCAGGTGCCGAGGAAGCAGCAGGTGTGATGGGGACGGGGGGTGAGGGGGTCCCCGAAGAGCCCCGAGATGGCCCCGTGGCCCCCCCCAACGTCTAGGACAGGGACCTGGTCCTGGGCGAGCCCAAGGAGCCGCCGGCTCGGGAGATGCTCCGTGGACACGTGATGGACCTGGGGGTTTGTTGCTCCATATGTACGTGGTGGCTCAAGGAAGCCCCGATGAAGCTCCCCCCACCCTGCTCCCCACCAACCCCCTTCCCCCATCCCCGGGACCCACTGGCCCTTGCACTGGTGGGACGCTGTGGTTTTTTGGCAGAGATGGGTTTTTTTGGCAGATGGTGGTTTTCCACAGCGCTGGAGTGTGCCAGCCCCATCGCTCCTGTGGCCTGAGGGGCTTTTCCCACCCCCAGCACTGGGTGGGGGCATCAGCTCCAGCTCTGACCCCTGGTGCTGTGCCGGGCAGGCCTCACCCTCTATCATGTGCCACCTGCTTTATCCCAAATTATATTTTACTAATTAGCGGTGTCCTGGTCCGTGCTGGGTGCCTGGTTGAGAGCTGCATGCTCTGGGCAGAGGTGTGGGGCCGTGGCTGGGGGGGTCTGTGCAGCTCCCCAGGCAGCGGGGCAGGGACTGTGACCTTGGCCACCACGAGCTGGCTTTGCTGTGGCCACCAAGGCAACACGGGCGGGATGACCTCGCCCAACGAAAGGGAGAAGGGAAGAGAATTTAGTAGCAAGGACCCATCCTTTCGTTTTTCTGCCCCAAAGCTGCGCCGGAGGGCAGCCCAGAGCCCAGCTGGACTTGTGCCTTCTTTTCTTAACCCCTTCAGCTCGTAATAAAGATGTTTCCTACGCAGAGCTCCTCGCCCGTGTGTTCCTGCAGGCTGTGGGGTGGCCGAGGCACAGGCCCCCAATCCATGTGCTCCTTCAAGGTCCTGCCAGCATCACGCCAACGTTGGGGCACAGCCAGTTTCAGCCCCAGCCCCGCGGGGTCCACGCGTGTCCCCAGCGCCCGGGCTGGCCAAGCCTTGGGGTGAAGGTTGTTTGTGTGGGTGACACCGCGGGAGCCGCGCTTATCTGTCCGCTGACGCGCCGTTTCTGGGAAACTTTTATCTCACCCCCCGCAGCCGAGGGTTGGGGTGGGGGCACATGGTGCTGCAGCTGCACTTGGTGGGGACGGCAGCAAACCCAGATGGCAAAAGAGGCTCTTCTGCCTCAAAGGTGGCACATCCCTGTACCCCGTGTCCCTGTGACCCACATGTTGTGTTCAGGAGACACCCCTCACTCCAAGAAGGACATTGAGGGGCTGGAGCGTGGCCAGGGGAGGGTCTAGAGCAGGAGTGTGGTGAGGAGCAGCTGAGGGACCTGGGGGTGTTGAGCCTGGAGAAAAGGAGGCTCAGGGGAGACCTTCTCGCTCCCCACAACTCCACAAAAGGAGGTTGGAGCCAGGTGGGGTCGGGCTCTTCTCCCAAGGAACAAGTCACTGCGCAAGAGGGAACCACCCCAAGTTGCCTCAGGGGAGGTTGAGGTTGGCCATGAGGAACAATTTCTTGCTGGGAAGGGCTGTCGCGGGCTGTGCCAGGCTGGGCAGGGCAGTGGTGGAGTCCCCATCCCTGGAGGGGTTTCCAAGCCGTGGAGATGTGGTGCTGAGGGCCAGGGGTTAGTGGTGCCCTGGCAGTGCTGGGTTAACAGTTTGACTCGATGATCTTCAAGGTCTCTTCCAGCCAAAATTATTCCATTATTTTGTCCCAGCCACGGGACAGGCTGTGCCCCCACCTCCCTGCATCAGGACAACCGGGAGACTCTGCCGGCTTTTCTCGCCCCCTCTCACTTTGTCGAGGGGCTCTCGCAAGCACAATGAGCCAATTCTGTCTCAAAGCGGACATGGGTGTCTGGTTTCCCTGATATTTTTTTTTTAAGGTGTTTTTTTTTAGCTGGAAAACCACAGGGCTGTTCCCAGGACACGCGGCACACTCCGGGCGGCAGGAGCCGGGGCCGTGCCAAGGGCTGGTGTTGCTGAGGTCCCACACGAGCAGTCCTGCGAGTGACAAACCGCCGCAGCGACAACACCCAGCCTGCTCTGCAGGCCGAGAAAAGAAACCGGCCAAAGTAGTTCTGGACGGATGTCTCGTAACGAGCTGCTTATTTTTAAACGTGGGTTTTTAAAAACAGCCCGAGTATGAGAGAAGGCAAGTCAAGGTTTCTGGGGTGGTTTAAAATGTTAAACAAGTTTTCCAATGTTTGCTGTTTGTTTTGGCAATGGATGGAAAGAGTCCCCTGGAAAAGAGGAACCGCAGGAAGGGACAGGAGAGTGCGGTGGCCTGGAGCGCCGAGGAGAGGGTAAGCTGTGCCAGATCCCCACAGAACACTCCACGTTCAGATGCTGAGGAGCCAGCTCACGCTCAACGTGCAGTGCTCAAGCAGGTGACTATCACCCATGCTGTCCCCATGACCTGCTCCACAGAGGAGCCACAGGCATGGTCCCCAGAAAGCCACCTCTGCTCCCCAAGTTGCTTCCCAGAGCCCAGCTCCACCATTACCCCTCCTGGGTTCACGCTGGATTGACTCTCCTAAAACAGAGAACTTGGCCAAGCCAAGACTTGAATTCTTGAAGACACTCCACAATTAAGACTCTTCCTCTAATAGGAGCTTCAAAAAAAAAGCATCAGTTGAGCAGAAGCAAGCCCTGCTAGTGTTGGGCCTGTGGTGGCACCCAGCCATGCTGTGGTCAGGTTTGGGCCCCCTGCTACAAGGAGGACCTTGNGGTGGAGTCCCCATCCCTGGAGGGGTTTCCAAGCCGTGGAGATGTGGTGCTGAGGGCCAGGGGTTAGTGGTGCCCTGGCAGTGCTGGGGAACAGTTGGACTCCATTATCTTAAATGTCTTTTCCAACCTAAATGTTTCTGTGATGTGCTGACGTCCTACCAGTGCCCTCTGGTGCCTGCTGGAGCCTGCCAGCACCCCGGGCAGGAGGAACACACACGCCGATTGCGAAATGAAACTCCGAGACAGCCGCCGCTTGCGGGCAGACGCGCTGCCCCACGTTTGTGCACGGCATCGATACACAGACCGATCTGCAGTTCTTACATCAAACATTAAGACCAAGGCAACGTTCCCCACTAAATTCTGTAAAATATTAGGCAAAACTATACATCTTCCAAAAAAAAAAAAAAAGTGCAGCCCTTCCAGTACCGGAACAAGCAGGATTTTGTCTCCTGAGAGAAGCCACCGCAGCTGAGCAGCCTTCTTCGCTCTAACGTTTCACACGCAGTCGTGAGAGGACAGAGCAGCCACGTCGCAGCCGTGTGAGCACTACGAGAGCGGCCGTAACACACGTGAGCAGTGACACGTTGTGCGTAAGTTGTGCGTATCTTACAGCTTCGTTTAGTAGTGCGCAGGATCCTCCTAACAGCTACAATAATTGCACCGCAAATCGAAGTGGAATGAGAACAAGCTTTACAGTCAGTTTAAGCCTTGTTTGCTTTCTTCTCTGATTCTTCTTTGTTCGGATCCTGCTTCAACTTGTAGTCGGCCAAGGCGGCCTTGATGGCGTCTTCGGCCAGCACTGCAAACAAAACAAGGGCTTCAAGGACAACGAAAAGCTGTTTAGAACAAAAGATGCCGTGGAAACGCGAGCAGCCAGCAGCGACCACCGCTGCAGATGGCACAGTTTGGCATCTCCAAAGCAGAACATCGAGATCTGAATGCTTATAACCAGTCTATTGAGCTGCAGAGTCTGAAAGATGAAAGCCATCTGAAAATTCTTAAAATAACCCTGAAATCTGAACGCAAGCAAGTTTCTCTTGCGGGCCAGCCACAGCTTGCCCCTTGTGCAGGAGCTTCATTTGGGAAACACTGCGAAGCACCCGTGCTATTCCCAGAAGTCTCCCTCCCAAAACCAAGCTTGCATCTGAGGTTTCACCGTTTGTTCCTCTACTTACTCGAGCAGTGCAGTTTGACGGGGGGAAGGCAGAGCTCTTTAGCGATATCCGTGTTCTTGATTTTCAACGCTTCGTCAACCTGAAACGCAGCAGGCGCGTGGTCAGTGGCCACGTGAGGTACGACACAGACGACTACAGAGGGGTCTGCTAAGAGCACGTCAATGCTCCAGGGCCAACAGAACCCGCCTGGAAGAACATCTCAATGGCCAGGGGCAGCGAAGGATGCCAGAAATAAGGAATGTCACAGACTGAGCAGTGGTGGGAATGAATCAAAGCACACCAGTGTTATTGACTGTTACCAGATGGGCTGCTTTAAGTCTTGCTTATTGTCAGCCATAGCACAGAAGTGCAGAAGAAGAGATCTAAATTATGTAAATACACTCCACAAACAAACTTTCTTCCAGAACCCCCAATCAGCATGTTTTCACTTGTTGTGCAAGACACAAAGGACTTCCCTGCAGATTAATGGAGATTCTGGGAAAAGGCAACTATTGCCCTAGGAGTCAGGCCACCGACAGGCCTGACAACACTCGCTGCACAGTCTGTACCAGACTTCCTAAGCCGCTGTTTCCTACGTGATCCCAACAGAGAGCACAGCTAGGTGCGAAGCTTTGAAGCCTTTCTGCAGTGTCAGCGTGGAGCAGCGACTCTTACCGTTTTCCCTTTGACCCACTCCGTTGCCAGTGAACTTGATGCAATCGCTGAACCGCAGCCAAATGTTTTGAAACGAGCATCCACGATCCTCCCATTCTCGTCCACTTCCACCTGCAAGAATGTTGGTGGCACCTCAGGGGCTGGCTCAGCCCCACCAGCCAGCCCAGAGCCGCCTTCTCAGGCCCAGGGGAACTGGACAGGGCCCGCCTGGGCCCCAGGGGACCTTTCAGAGCCGGAGGGTGTGAGGAGGGAAGGCCGCGCTGCACCCCTGAGGGGAAGGGTGCGGGTTTGGGCCCCGCAGCAGCCCCAGCCGCCCCCCTTCCCGATGCCAGCGTGTCCCCAAGGTCACCTGCAGCTTCATGACGTCGCCGCAGGCCGGGGCGCCCACCAGGCCGGTGCCCACGTTCTTGGCGTTGCGGTCGAGGGAGCCGACGTTGCGCGGGTTCTCGTAGTGATCCACCACCTGCAAGGGCACCGCGTCACCAACGGCCACCGGCACGACCCCCGCCACCCTCTCCTCCGCCTCCCCTCGCCCCTCACCTTCTTGTGGTAGCCCAGCCTGGCCGCCGCCTGCCCGGGCCCGGGCCGCAGCAGGGCCG
>VZZY01007650.1:142416-166740 GCA_013400335.1 Eurystomus gularis | reverse complement strand
TGGGCCGGGCCCTGCGCAGGTGCCCGCCTGTGTTGATATGAGGGACGCGTCGGCCCCGGACGCCCCGGGGGAGCGGCCCCAGGAGCGGCCCCGGGGCTCTGGGGAAGGCTCGTACTGAAGAACTGAGGCCTCTCCTCCCAGAGACCTCGGGGCGGGACCCAGCCTTCGTTGTGTCTCCCTTGTGGCTGCCTTCTGGACTAGCTGCAGGGGTAGTGGGGAAAAAAAATCCATGGTTTCTCGTGGAGCGTCGTGCAGATGCGAAGGTTTGGAATCTCGAGTGGAAGCTAAGCATTTGGGGATTTTTTTGTGAGGGAAGTTGTAGAAGGGAGTCCTCTTGAACAGTCTGTATTCATTGAAAGAAACTTTGCTAGCTGTCTGGGGTTTTTATGGTTTTTGAAGGGATTAAAACACATTTGACGCTGTGGAAAAAGGCTTTTCTTCATTTTGCACCCCAGGATCTGTTCCTGCCGCTGGTAGCTGCTGTGCTCCTGGTGCTGGCATTTGCGTTGCTGAGCAGTAAGCTTTAGAGCTGTAAGCTAAGCCCTAAGCTGAACTTTAAAGCTCTGTTAAACTTGGAAGTGTTTTTTGTAAATATCTACTTGTAACCTGAAAGCGTTTTGCAGACAAATAAAGTTTGGTGTAACTGTGCAGGAGGGCAGGTGTTGGCTATGTCAGCACATGGTGAGATTTGTATGTCCCGAGAGAGTATAAGGTTCTGTTCTGCAAAATGTTTTCTGGTTTCTCCATGTCTGTCACTCAATAGTGCTTCTGAATTTTTTTTTTTTAAAGCTTTCCATCAATGCTTTTGACTATAACTGTCATTTGGATCTGATAAAGCTGCTCCGCCAGGAGGGTGAGCTGGTCAAGCTCAGAAGAGCTCGTCAGAAGATGAGTGAACTCTTTCCACTCACTGAAGGTACGGAGCATCTTCTCATGCTGCAGCAGATACAGCTGAAGCACCATCCGTGTAAAATGCTGCTGCTTCAGTAGGGAAATAGTGCGTCTATGCCAGGCTTCAACAACATTGTTGCAGTCCAGAGAAACCTAAAAGAACAGATTTGGGACTTTTCTTGAACTTGAAGTGCTGCTGGTGTTAATGGCCAGCATTGAGCATGGCCTCTGACAGATGCAGGGTAGAGCTTAGGGCAGGAATTCCCGTTCTTGTGACTGCACTATCCTGCCCTGTCCTCTGCCAGAGCCTGCTGCCATAGTGTGGGACTGGGAGGGGGTGTCTGTGTGTCCACTACTCTGGTCTCTGGTCTGCCTGGGTGAGTTGCTGCCAGGATGTGATCCGCTGTAGCTCAGCGACAGGCGTACGTTTGCTTGTGTGGCCTTTGCTGTAGGGCTGGTAACGTACAGCTGTGGGATGGCAACACTGCGATGGCTCCAGTCACTCAGGGAATGTGAGTCAGAGCCCAGACAAACTCCTGCCAAAAGCTAAATTTCATAGTCAAGCAGCAAAAAAAATGCGATGCTGGTGGAAACTGTAGGTAGCGCTTGAAGTGGGTGTTTCTTGTTCAGCCATAACACAGAGGCAGCGTCAGTATTGCAGAGGCTGCTCTGCCAGTGTGCTCTTAGTCTTGGCAAAGGAAGGTTTCCTGCTGTGCGTGTGGAAACTTGTGGTCTCTAAAGCCATTTACTGTCTGTTGTAAAAGTGTGAGGAAAGGGGTACCTCTGGATGCCTCTGGTTACCGCTGCATCTGATCCTTTTGCTCAGGGTGCTGATAAATTGCTGCTTACGACTTCTGCTCTCTTCCAATAGAAGTGTGCTTGTTTGGTACAAATTTGAAAAGGTCTCTACCAAACATTTCTGTTTAATTGTGAACCGTTGTGGAAGCTAAAATTGCTCCCTTCTCCCCATTTTAAAGTCAGTTACTAAAAACTCTCATAAAATCAGCAAGTGGATGTAACTTATTCTTTCTGATTATTGATGTATTCTAAACCTCTTTTCAGAAATTTGGCTGGACTGGTTGAAGGATGAGATCAAAATGGCTTCTGAAAGCTCTGAGCGAGAGAAAGTTTATGAGCTGTTTGAGAGAGCTGTGAAAGACTACATCTGTAAGTTGTTAAATAGGCTGTAAAATGTGTTGCGTTCAGATTATGGCTTTCTTTTTTCTAGGAAAGTTTCTTTCTTCTGTTACAATGCAGAAATTGGATCAAAAATAGTGTGAAGTGATCCTTCACAGAAGGATCTGCTTAGACAGAAGCATTGGAGTTGTGGCCATTCAAAGGCAGTGCTTTAAGTACCACTGCAGGCTTGGATGGATGTTGTAAAAAGTTTAAAATGTATATTTTATCCTTTTCTAACCTCTGAAAGCAGCAGGTTTTGTGCTCACTTAGGGGATGCTTTCACCATTGCCTGTTACGGGGTCTTTAACCCTTTGAGAAGGTGAATGCTTTTAAAAGGCTTCTGTCTACTCCTGCCTTCTGAGTTTTTTTAGTGCTGACAGCTCTTTTGGAACCGCTTGCGATTGCTGCCTGGGAGACAGTTCTTGAAACCCTGTGGAGCAGGTAACCCCAGCCAGGCTCTGATCATCCATGGTAAAAGCAAGGGAAGGACATGATGTTGTGTCTCTCCATTTGTCAGAGGTTGCTTGCAGCCATAACTTAAAACTTTGAGTTTAAAGCTGAGAACGTGAAGCCTGGAGAAGCAGAGGGGGCTTGGTAACACCAAGGCAAACCCCTCGTGGAAGTTATATACAAAGTCACAGCACGGGCCTCACGGGGTGTTGGGGATCATCTCTCCATTTCTTCTTCCTGCATGAAGAACTGATAGGAGGGCTCACAACAACCCCCTGCAGTGCTCCAGGCTTTGGGAAGAGTGGCTGGAAGGTGCCTGGCAGAAAAGGACCTGGGGGTGGTAGTCACAGCGGGCTGGAAGATGAGCCAGCGTGTGCACAGGTGGCCAAGAAGGCCACCAGAAAAGTGATGTCTTGATGCCTCTCTGATGTATCAGAGGGGCACCCAGGAGTCAATCGATGTCAGTAAGAACCCCAAGAACAACTTTCAGAAGAAAACTAGCTGCTGGTACTGAACCAAGAGCGGAGAATAAAGTATGCTAGCTTATCTTTACTATCCAACGTAGTAAAGAAAATTGTCACATGTTGGTCTATTTATATGTGGCAAATGAGGTGTTTGGGAAGCAGAGAGTTGCCTTTTTATTATTATTGAGGGGATTAAGTCCTGTGTTTCTCATAACTTTGTTTAGGTCCTGAGATTTGGTTGGAATACGCCCAGTATTCGATTGGTGGCATTGGTCAGGAAGGAGGAATCGAGAAAGTTCGCTCAATATTTGAGAGAGCGTTAACTGCGGTTGGACTGCATGTGACAAAAGGGACGGCTCTGTGGGAAGCGTACCGGGAGTTTGAGAACGCCATCCTGGAAACGGCACAGGTAAGAAATGAGTTGTGGTGCAGTTCCTAAAGTCATCTTGTCCTCATCAGTCTCCTCTGAGAAAAGGGGCTGTAATATCACATGGTTGGGATCTTTTTTTTTCAGCTGTAGAAACTGACCCTTTGGTCTGGTAAAAACATTCTGGGTATTTAATTGATAAAGTAATGGATTTCTGTTGAAATAAGATCACAAAATCTCATATCCAGAAGCAAGGTTTCGCTCTGCTGCTTTATTTTGAACTGACAAGAATAGTTTTAAATTGAGTAGTTTCATTATTAAACCATGTTCTTGCCGGTGAATATTTTTGCACAGTCAGTCGTATTTACATTGCTAGACTTTTCTACTTCTGCTTTTAACTCGTTCATTATTTCACGCTTACTGTGACTTTTGGCTGCCAGTATATTGTCCCTGGAACACAGATCTGCAAAAGCTACCTTCACAAGATGGCCACATTGTGAATACTTCTATTTTTTTTTTTTTTATTGTTCACTACATATGATACAGAAGTTAAAAGATGTCCCTGCCCACAGTGCGGGGGGAGTGGTGGAACTAGATGATCTTTAAAGGTCCCTTCCAACCCCATTCTCCAAAATGCTCTAACAGAGGAGTAACAGGAGAACCCCTTTTCATTCACGAACTGAAAGCAACCTGGAAACGTTAAAACATCTGTGTGCACCCCAGGGATTTATTGGAAACCTGCCTGGCAGCACAGTGGGTTTGTGAAGTGGAATGATCATGTGCTGCTAGCTTTTTTTTTTTTTCAGGTTATTTCTCTGTGTGCGTGTCAGCTTTCAGGGAGGAACGCTTTCCATGTGCTTGAGTCAAGCAATTCCCAAGTTTTAGCTTTCACAGTGGTGGTCTGAAACACAAGCTGGCTGTGTCTGTCCTTCAAGGATTACACAGTCATTTGGAGCCCAGATCCCCCAACCCAGAAACAACACCCCACCATTTTCATCAGCTCAGGCTTGAGGGAACTGATTAAATGTCAATCCTTTTATTTCTAGCCAGCTCCTGGCAGCGTTCCATCGCCTGAGCAGCAGCAGATGCTCTGCAGCCAGCTTGAGAAGATCCACACGCTGTTCAGGCGCCAGCTGGGGATCCCGCTGTTAGGTGAGAGCCGATGCCCTTGGAGAGGTGACGCGGATAAGCTGTGTCAGGGATCCAGGCGTTAGTCACCGTGGCTCCGCTGGTAGAGCTGCACAAACTGCAGCCAGGGTGCTTCTGTGTCACCGTTAATTGGTGGAGTCTGCCTGTCTTGAGGGCCTCTTGAACGATGCGCAGATCCCTCTTGTTCAGAAATAGTCTCACTCGTTGAAACTTGATTTATCTGTTTCTTCAGCGCATCGTTGGAGGCTATTTAAGGTACAAGTGATGAGCACAGAACGGGACCATTGGGAACTAGGGACTCAGCTGTGAGGATTAAGAGCCTTGGTTGTAGGGAGCAGTACAGGCTGACAGCTGCAGTGCTGGAATCTGCTGTCTCTTGTTCATACTTTAAACTCCCCGGGTCTCTTTTCTTGCTGCTTTGCTTACAGGGGAGAGTTAAGCACCATTCATTGACTTCTTGGGGACAGACTCTTTAGCAAGGCCTGTTGGGTGATGATTTTAAACTAAAAGAGGGAGATTTAGACTAGAGAGAAGGGAGAAATTTTTGATGGAGAGGGTGGTGAGAGCCTGGCGCAGGTTGCCCAGAGAGGTGGTGGCTGCCCCATCCCTGGCACCATTGCAGGTGAGGTTGGCCGGGGCTCTGAGCAACCTGCTCTAGTTGCAGATGTCCCTGCTCCCTGCAGGGGGGGTTGGACTGGATGAGCTTGAAAGGTCCCTTCCCACCCAAATAATTTTGTAATTCTGTGATTCTTAATTTGCGTATTGAAATAATTTTGAGTGGGTCTCCTTTAAAGCCTTGGGAAAATCTTGTCACTTTGCTTTTCTAAATCCAAATCAGTAGCTTTAATATGACTCGCCCAGAGTCTGTTCCCATGTGCTGTGTAAGATGAAGGGTCTGGACCCTTTAAGTCTGTGGCAGCGTGACAGTGGATACAAAAGCATAAACAAGTACAGATGTGTTAGAATCAAGTACAGGCTGAATTCTGTTTTAGTCCCATGAGCGTGTTACTGATGGGGTTTCATGTCTCCTTTAACAGATATGGAGGCTTCATATGCTGAGTATGAGGAGTGGTCAGAAGATCCGATACCAGAAACAGTAATAAAGAACTACAAAAAAGCTCTACAGCAATTGGAGAAGTGTAAACCGTACGAAGAGGCACTGGTAATGCTGTTACTTACACCTTCCTTTAAAACATTTGGGGTGATATATATTTTTTTTTTTGCCATACTTCACTATTTTTCTAGTGGCAGAGCTAAAGCAGCTGAGTATCACTCAGTGACCCTTTCAGCTGTGAGTAGTGTGCCAGAAGCCTCGCAACTGAGTGTACTGGGAAGAATTGAATCTATGGACTGTGTTAAGCCCCTCTGAGGTGCACATGATTGCTCTGGCTGTTTCTTCCAGCATTGACGAGCGTACTGGGCTAAGAGGAATCAAAAGTGGGGATCTGAATGGCTTCAGAATCAGGGTGGTGCTCAGAGTTATGTGAAAATCAAATGCTGTTGATATTTAGAGGGCGAGCTCTTGTCTGAAGTTTTTTGTGAGACCTGAGTAACAGTCGAACTGTTTGAATAGTGCTTTGTTTAGAAGAGTTTAACTTTTTATGTCCCTGTTTGTTTTACAGCTGGGTGCTGAAACACCGAAGCTGGCAGAATATCAGGCTTACATTGATTTTGAAATGAAAGCAGGTGATCCAGCTCGCATTCAGTTGATCTATGAGAGGGCTTTGGCCGAGAACTGCCTTGTGCCAGATCTTTGGGCACGCTACAATCAGTATTTGGTAAGGAAAAAAAAACCCTGATGTTTGCAGGTTTATTTTCCTGGAGTTTTTTTAATTTGCTTTTTTATTAAATGAACAACCAGTAAGTTCTACCTCAGTCCAGTCCCTTAGTCTATAAATTCTTCAGAAACAGCTTTTCACCTCAACTTTTACTTTCTTCCTGGTTGCAGTGGTGTGGTTATTGGCCAAGTGAGCGCTTCCTCAGTTTCTCCTCCAGCTGTGTGTTTTCTCTGGGGGATCACACTGCGGGGGGGCATTGAGGCTGACAAAGAGTTGACTTGGTGTAACCAGCTGCGTTCTCAGCCCTGGTGTTGTCTCTGGTAGCGCGTCATCCAGAGACATCGCTTCTGAGGATGTCCCTCTTTTTCTTCGAGTTTTTTGAGGCAAAGCAGCTCAGCACTATGACTCCCTGAGGAGCCTGCATCCTTCAGGAGGGACGGAGGAATTAATGGGAGTGCTTGTTTGAGGGCTGCTAATCCTCCCCTAAATAATTCAGTGGGTAACAAAGAACTAAAACAAGCTGAAGCAGACCCAGATGTTTGGTCTGTATTTCCATGGGGGCTAGCTGGTGCAGTTTGAAAATGGTACTGAAGGTGAGAGGCAGGGTTTTCCTGTGGACAGAAGGTTGGTCTATTAAGATTAAGATACAAGAGGCTTATCTAGGCTGGGTTGCTCTTTATTTTAGCAGCTTGAGACAGCAGGTTGCAGGAGCAGCACCCACCTGGGTAGGCTCCACGTGCACCCTCTTTCTTGTATCCTTTCCTCCCCTCTTCTGAACACACTAAGAACAGTTGAGAATTTACTCAGTGTCTTTATTATATTTATCTCATCGGCCAAAATTGGTTTGGTTAGATACAGTGAGGTGCTGCAGAGTGAATATGGCGTAGAGTTCTTGTCTGGCTTGCTCCTGAGCATATCCTTTCTGGTTTGAAGGTGTTCACGGGGGTTTTAGGAGTATAGAATTTAAAATAACCATCTTGCCTTAGCTTTGCAATATAAATTTAAATTACTGCTTTTAAGGTGTCAGCTCTTTCTAAGCTGGTACTTATCTCAGATGGTCTCTCAGACTAACAGGAACTTAAAACATTGTTGTATGATTATTTCAGGACCGGCAGCTGAAAGTGAAAGAATTGGTCTTGTCAGCTCATGACCGTGCTGTTAGGAACTGCCCCTGGACGGTGGGGCTGTGGATCAGATACCTTTTGGCGATGGAGAGGCACAGAGTCGATCACGGCACTATTTCTGGTAACCAAAGGCCATCTCAGCAAACCTTCTTTACGGTCCAGAACTGCCTTCTGAGTGGCGTGTGATGAATGGTGACTTGCAGGCTGCCGGGGGATTTGTTTTCACGGTCGTGAAACGTGCAGTAGCGTGATTCCAGGGCAAAGCTGCTTTTGTGGAGGGGCTTCAGTTGTTCGCTGCTTGCTCAGAACCCTGTGTGACTGTTGCTGAATGAAACTGGCTTTGAAATTAATTTCCTAAGCCAACGCAGTATGTAGGGTTTCTTGTATTTTCCTGTCTTCCTAGAAATAGAATGTGTATATATTTTTTTTGTGCTATACACTGTGGTTTTCTAGTTTTGTTAGTATCTGAAAAGTAAATGTTTATGGGGTTTTTTTTTCCCCTTTTTCTTTCAGAAATGTTTGAAAAAGCTCTAAACGCAGGTTTTATTCAGGCAACAGACTATGTAGAAATCTGGCAGGCGTATCTTGACTACCTGAGAAGACGGGTGGATTTTTCACAAGGTGTGTATGGTAGATGTGTGAATAAATATTGAGACTGTTAAGGATGCACCTCTCTGAAGCAGTGATACTACTTTTTAAAAAATTTAACAGTGATTTCATACCTCTTGCAAAAATTACTTTGTGCCCAGTTAGTGTCTATAAAATATATGAACTTAGTTGGTTTAAAGCAGCACCTGGGTGACAGGTGCTGCAAAAACGCCCTGCCTTATATTTTAGGTACTTGAAGGGTTTTGTTTTTTTTTATTATGCATGTAGTGAATTTTACTGAAGGAATAAATTTTGGCTCCATCCACTCCCCAACAAAATCACTGTGGGTGTTAAGGTCTGAGTGGATGGGAGAGGGAAAAATTACTATTTTAAGGCAATTCTTTCTTTTCTCTAAAGACTCTAGTAAAGAACTGGAAGAGCTGCGGTCTGCGTTTGCACGTGCTGTGGAGTATTTGAAACAGGAAGTAGAGGAGCGTAAGTTAAATCACCTAATATATTATTTTCTCTTGTTCAAAATAATTTTATAAGACAAATTCTCCACAGTATTTAGCTTGTCTTCAAGTGTCTTTAAGAAAGCTACAGATAAACATTTTTATCTACAGTGTAGAAGTTGTTGAATAAACACTTCATTTCCAAGAGCCACTCACAAACACTACTTGTTTTTATTCCCAGGATTCAGCGAAAGCGGAGATCCGTCCTGCACCATCATGCAGAACTGGGCGAGAGTCGAGGTGATGTTTCAATCTGCTGTATTTCCATTGCTACACTAAAGGAAATCCTTTTTTTTTAACATTCCAACCACAGAACACAATCCCCCTGTACTTCGGCGTTTTGTCTGGGTAACTTCAACGAGTAAATCCTTCTCTGCTGCTGTGTCTGGACTGTTCCAAGCGCTTCAGGCTTGAAGCACAACATCCCAGAAGCAGGCAGCGTTCCCTTTGAGAGGGCTGTTGGCACGTTTACAGTGCCAGGACTGCAGCGTGGCGCAGAGGTGCGCGAGTAGCCTGGTCCGCAGGCAAGCCGCAGTGCCTTGGGCTGGACGCTGCTGCCTTGAGTCCTGCCTAACTTAGTGCTGCCTACACCAATTAGTTTCAGACTAGCCCAGTATCAATGGGCTGCTGCACTCACTGCCTGCGAGCGGATGTTTATTTTCTTTCCTCTGCCACAGGCTTGTACAAAACAGGATCAGTCAGGTTACTGTTGTGCTGTAATTGCCCGGGGCTTAGTGCCTGGGATGGGGTGCCAAGGTCTTGGGCATTGTAATCCTCCTGGACGGTGTGGGCCTGAATCTGAATTAATTAATGTTACTTTCTGTCCACATAGTGGAAGGAGAAAGTCGGTGTATCCAGGTGTGACTCAGCTTGTGCTGAGCAGTTCTGAGTCAGCGCTCAGCATACCCGTGTAGCTACAGCTAGGTCAGGTGAACCCCACTCAGGTGTCTTCATCCATTTCCCCTCTTCCCCTTTCCCAAGTGTTCCTCTTAGACTGAGGACTGGTGTTGTGTCCCAGCTGCTCTTAGGTACACTCCTGAATAATGACAGAAGAAAAAATTCAGTAGCAACTATTTAATTTTTTTTTTAATGACCAAAATGCAATAATGTGTGTGGGAGCTAGAAACCTAGACTGATGTCTCAAGTAGTATTCAGTGGTAGGACTGCATTAGGAGTTCCTTTCAGTCACTCCAACGAGCAGAGGTGTCTTCCTGGGTCTGTGTGTACCATCTGAGGGGGGTCATGGTGTGGAGAAATAGTCCTGACTTACATTGAGCGCTTCGGATGTTTCAGGCCCGCTTATGTAACAACATGCAGAAAGCCAGAGAACTCTGGGACAACATCATGACTAAAGGAAATGCCAAGTATGCCAACATGTGGCTAGAGTATTATAACCTGGAAAGGTAAGAGCTTGGCTACTTGGAAGGGTCAATTAACTCTTTAGTTTCCTCATCTGGGTGAGATGGAGGCTATGAGGGTGATTAAGGGACTGGAACATCTCTCACAAGGAAAGGCTGACAGACCTGGGCTGTTTAGCATGAGGATCTCCTCAATGTTTATAAATATCTGAAAGGCAGGGGCAAGAGGATGGGGCCAGACTCTTGTCAGTGGTGCCCAGTGGCAGGACAAGGGGCAACGGGCACCAACTGGAACCCAGGAGGTTCCATCTGAGCAGGAGGAGAAACTTGTTTGGTGTGAGGGTGTGGGAGCCTGGCCCAGGCTGCCCAGAGAGGTTGTGGAGTCTCCTTCTCTGCAGAGATTCCAAAGGTGCCTGGGTGTGTTCCTGTGCGCCCTGCTCTGGGTGAGCTGCTGGAGCAGGGGGTTGGACGAGATGATCTCCAGAGGTCCCTTCCAACCACTGGCATTCTGTGACAAGACTTAACTGCTTAACATAAGTGTACTTCACATGGGTTTATAATGTGCTTTTGGGGTTCTTCCGGTAGCTTTGAGGTGTGTTTCAGAAGTATCACAGTAACAATGTGTAGCGTGAGCTCACTGGGGAAGGAGAGGAGCACTGGCACAGAACGTAGCGACCTGTCCTGTCTTGTAACCCTGGTGTGGAGCCTTGGCCCCTCACTGCCGTGGTTTCCCCGCTGCAGGGCTCACGGGGACACGCAGCACTGCAGGAAGGCCTTGCACCGAGCTGTGCAGTGCACGAGCGACTACCCAGAGCACGTCTGCGAGGTGCTGCTCACGCTGGAGAGGATAGAAGGTAAGGGACTGCAGGGTGTCTCGTTTTACCCGGTCTAGTTGGTACACAATGATACCGAGTGAATTTTGATCTAGTGCTTTGTGTTCTGGTCAAGGCTTGTTTTCTTTTCACTACTGTAGCACACACAAACAGCTCTTTCTTCCCTTTTCTCCTTTTCTGGCCTGACTTGGAGCCTGCTGAAATCGGTTGGATTTTTCCATGTCTTCTTGGGCTGTTGTATTATAAATGAGAGGTTTCTGCTCTGCTGGGTTTATTTTTCTTTGAAGGCTACTTGTTATAGTTCGAATGTTCATGTGTAATGGTTAATATTGCGTTTGAACTCATTGACTCTTATTTTTCCAGAATTGTACTTTCAAATTATGAGAGAGCTTTTTATTTTATTTTATTTTTTATCCTTCAGGAACGCTGGAAGACTGGGATGCAGCAGTTCAAAAAACAGAAAACCGATTAGCTCGAGTTAATGAGCAAAGAGCAAAGGTCAGAACTTTCTGTGAACTACCGAAGTGGTTTCTGGGCAATACCTGTATTAAGATCATGCTCATCTGAAAGTCAGATTTCTGCTGTTGCTTCCCATAGATGAGCCTGAATCGTCTAAAAGCCTCCAAACTCTTGATTTTTAGTTTAAAACTATAGTTAACATATTTTGATGCTTTTTGTTCTTTCACCTTTTGACCCTTGGATGGATACAAGAGTAACATGTTCCAGGAAAGCTGTAGGAGCAAAGGATTGAGATGTGCTTTAAACGATGATCCCGTCATTTTGATGTAGCTTAGGAGAAAACCCTCCAGGTTCAGTACGCTAGAAAATGCTCTGCAATCTGCAGGTACGAGGATAAAAAATAAATCTTGTGTATTTGCAGGCTGCTGAGAAAGAAGCTGCTCTGGCAAAGCAGGAGGAGGAGAAAGCTGAACAACGAAAGCAGGCACGGGCTGAGAAGAAAGCTTCCAAAAAGGCCAAAAAAACAAGGGTTGGAGACAAGCGCAAAGCAGATGATGATGATGAGGGTGAATGGGGACAAGAAGAAGAAGGTAAAAAATAAATTATTAAAACTTCACACCTGTGGCAACAGGGTTATAGGTTGTCTCCCCTCTAATAGAGGCAGGTGAGGAAGTGCCATCACTGGTGTCTTCAGAGTCTTTCTCCTAGGAGATACTCATTGTGGTAATGAAACGAGAGCAAGGCTGAATGGCTTTGACCAACAGAATTATGTTTGTAAAAACTTCTAGAGGCTTTTTAGGTTTTTCTTATTTCAGAGAAATATTGTGATTTTTCTTTTTTGGTTTCAAAAAGCCATTTTCCTGACTCATCAAGTGATGCTGAAGCGTGTCTGTGGGGTTATTTAGTATTGTAGCAGTCTCTTGGAAGGTGGTAACAGAAGATTTTAATACGTTGCTGCTGCTGGGACTTTTGGGAGCTTTTAGATTTTTGTTTGTTTGTTTGTTTCTTACTTAAAAAAAAGTCATTAGATAAAGACTGAATCAGAGGGGAAAAAAAAAGGAAAAAATGTTCTGTTGCTTTCATGTAAATCCTTGCTATCGTGGTCAAATAATCGGTTGTTACTCATTATTAAAAACCTGAGGGAGGTTCTTATTTTGCATCTTTTAGAGCTGTCGCTGTTTGTGGTATACGTGCCATTTCCAAACTCCCTGATGGAGGACAGGTTAATTCGTATGAAATGGTGTCATTTTTTCTAGTAACGTTTCAATGTCCTTGTTCAACAGAGCAGCCGAGCAAGAGACACAAGGGAGATGGTGATGGAGTACTTGTTGAAGAAGACATGGAGGTGGAAACTGGGCTGTTTGGAAGGATTGGGCCTGAAAAGCCAGATCGTCCAGGAAACCAAAAGGAAAAGGCATCTACCAGTCGAAAAGACATCCCCAAGGTTTTACATGACAGCAGTAAAGATAACGTCACTGTCTTTGTCAGCAACCTTTCGTACAACATGGCAGATCCTGAGGGGAAACTGAAAGAGCTCTTCGAGAGCTGCGGGGAGGTGGCAGAAATCCGTCCTGTGTTCAGCAACAAGGGGACTTTCCGGGGCTACTGCTATGTAGAATTCAAAGAAGAAAAATCTGCTCTCCAAGCTCTTGGCTTGGATCGTAAAGTTGTGGAGGGAAGACCAATGTTTGTTTCTCCATGTGTTGACAAGAACAAGAATCCAGACTTTAAGGTAAGGTTTTATTCTTTCTAGTGAGAGGATGAGGACTGCAGAGGGAAGCCAGCAGAGTACGTTGCTTCCAGAGTGCTTCCATCTAATGAATTCTTGTGCTGGTTTGGAATCGTAATGTTTGTCTTAATCCTAACAGTTTCTCAGCAGCAAAACTGTTTTCTGGGAGCTCTCGCATCTTACATTACTTTGCCATGAATCAGGATTGACATTAGTTTACTCAAGATTTGCAGAAATCTGCTCGTCTGGGCAGTTTGTTAGTGGTGTGCGACACCCAGATTCTTACCCGAGCATCTCAACCTGTAAAGAATTTCTTTGGAGCCTGTACAGTTACGGGCATTTATTACACAGTCCAGAGGGTCTTGTTCACGCTCTGTGCCGGAGATGAGTTGTATCATCTGTGGTTTTGTGGGATGGTCTTATTGTACAGAAAAACTTAATGGGTCAGAGAGTGGCAACTGAGCAAGACGATGTTATCAATGGCCCTTTTAATTGTGAAGGAGACAAGTGTTTTGAATCGTAGAATCAGTTTGGCTGGAAAAGACCTTTAAGATCATGGAGTCCAACTGTTTCCACTGCCAGGTCACCACTAACCCATGTCCCTCAGCACCACATCTCCACGGCTTGGAAACCCCTCCAGGGATGGGGACTCCACCACTGCCCTGCCCAGCCTGGCACAGCCCTTCACAGCCCTTGCCAGCAAGAAATTGTTCCTCAGGGCCAACCTCAACCTCCCCTGGGGCAACTTGAGGCCGTTTCCTCTTGTCCTGTCACTTGTTCCTTGGGAGAAGAGCCCGACCCCACCTGGCTCCAACCTCCTTTCAGGGAGTGGTGGAGAATGAGAAGGTCTCTCCTGAGCCTCCTTTTCTCCAGGCTCAACACCCCCAGGTCCCTCAACTGCTCCTCACCACACTCCTGCTCTAGACCCTTCCCCAGCTCCATTGCCCTTCTCTGGACACGCTCCAGCCCCAAAATGTCTATCGTGGAGTGAGGGGCCCAAAACTGACCCCAGGATTCAAAGGAATCCCTGCCTTGGTCCTGCTGCCCACACCAGTGCTGCCACAAGCCATGATGCTGGTGGCCTTCTTGGCCACCGGGGCACACACTGACTCCTCTTCAGCTGGCTGTTGAGCAGCACTCCCAGGCCCTTTTCCACCAGGCAGTTTCCAGACACTTTTCCTCTAACCTGGAGTGTTGCAGGGGGTTGTTGTGACCCAAAGAAGTGTCTCTTGCAAGTTCTTAGTGTAGGCTTGTATGTTTTTATGCAAGATACTACTCATGACTTGAAGGTATTTTGTTTTCATACAAATACAAAGTACTCCAGTAAGCTTTTTGAGGTGTAATAGGTTGAAATCCTTGGATTCTCTGACTGGTTTGGTATCTAACGGCCTTCTCCTTTCTCCAGGTGTTCAGGTATAGCACCACCCTGGAGAAACACAAACTATTTATATCAGGTTTGCCATTTTCCTGCACAAAGGAAGAGCTGGAAGATGTGTGCAAAGCACATGGGAATGTGAAGGACATTCGTCTGGTCACCAACCGAGCTGGAAAACCCAAGGTAGGCGTCCTTAACACAGTCTGAACTTTCAGAAATCTTCCAAAAAGCAGCTCTTCGTGAAGTGTGGTATGAAAAGTAGGTTTTAGTTTTGTAAAAGTCACCAACCTGACGTTGCATTAAGACTTGAAGAAATGCTCAGATTTACACAGCCCGGTGTGCATTGTGCCAGTGAGTAAGAATTAGGAGGGGAAGACAAATATTTCCAAAATACTACTTAAATTGCACAAGGAGTGTGTGCGATACAAGCAGGATGGAGGAGAAGATGCTTATAGCATTTTATGTATAGTAAAAGCAGGCATTAGTAAGTCTGTAAAGAATATTTGTTTTTAAAGTAACTGTCTAGATGGGGTTCACCTGGTGTAACTAATTCCCCTCCTCCTCTTCTTCCGTTTCCTGAGGCTATTGTTCATAACAGCAGCTGCAGTAAGAGATTTGCCAGGGAGGAACGAGCCGCCTCTCTGACAGGGCTCGTTATCTCCCTCCTGGAATAAATGACTCCTTGTTAAATAAGAGACGCTAAAGCAGCTGCCAACACTGTACCTGACACCTCAGCCATGTCTGCATGTCGGGCGCTTCTGACAGGTGCTGTCCTGGTGATGATGTGAGGGTATTTTTTAAATGTATTTTCTAGCTCTTGGCAATATCTCAGGTACGGTAACATGCCCGTGAGAGCTCTCATGTGTACCCTGAGTCTTGCAGTCCACACTCTCATTTTAGTTGGAGCTGGGTTTCTGTTTAAACCACAAATAAATGTTCCTGGAATGTTAATATAGAATCATTTAGGTTGGAAAAAGCCTTTGAAATCAAGTCCAGCTATTAGCCTCGCACTGCCAAGTCCACCAAACCTGGTGTATTTTGTGTGAAACTGGATAATCCAAAAATACAGCTTTAAGGGTTTGAATGTTATTTAAAAGAATAACAGCAAGGGAACCGAGAAGCGATGCCTCCAGCTGGTAGACCTGCTGTAGGAGCCCGCTGTAGCAGATGCTGAGAGGGCCCTTTTGTCCAGTTGCTGGAAATAAGACCCATAACAGGAGGTGCACCAGCAGCTGGTTACCAGTGTGTTAGCAGCTGTTACTGCAGGAAGTCGCTGCAGATCCATTTCCTGCAGAGAACGCTTTTGTTGCCAGTCCTGGTTCTTGGGGCAGCAGTGCCAGACTCCTCAGGGCCTGTCAGTCCTGTTGGAGCTGCTCGAGATGGGGTTTATTGCTCTCGGAGCCCAGGTGGCCATGATGGCCCTGTGTTAGGGACTTGGTCTCGATTCCTTGGGTATGAGTGGTAGCTTAGTGAAGAGTTACAGGAGAGTTTGTGTGGATCTTTCTGTTCTAGCGCCACAGAGTCACGCTGAGGGGACTGGAGCTGTGCTGAGGAAAGGCTGAGAGCCTGGGGCTGCTGAGCTGGAGAAAAGAAGCCTCAGAGGGGATCTGATCAATGCTGATCAAGAGCTCAAGGGCCCATGGGGGGCAAGAGGATGGGGCCAGACTCTTGTCAGTGGTGCCAGTGACAGGACAAGGGGCAACAGGCACCAACTGGAACCCAGGAGGTTCCATGGGAGCAGGAGGAGAAACTTGTTTGGTGTGAGGGTGTGGGAGCCTGGCCCAGGCTGCCCAGAGAGGTTGTGGAGTCTCCTTCTCTGGAGAGATTCCAAACCTGCCTGGACACGATCCTGGGTCCCCTGCTCTGGGTGAGCTGCAGGGGGGTTGGACGAGATGATCTCCAGAGGGCCCTTCCAACCCCCACCACTCTGTGTTTCTGTTGATTTATCTTCTCTTCCACTATGAATCTGAATCTGCCCAGTAGAAGATTCAGCCTGGATATATGTATAACAAACTTAGACTTGCCACTGACGCAGTACTTCATTATATTTACTGGGATCTTGGTTTTCTTTCTTTTTGAGTACCTCTTCCACAAATAAGGGATTTGTGAATGAGAGTCAAGAAATGCTGGTTGTAGATTTGTGTAGATAAGAATTAATTTTTTTTAGCTAAAGAATACTGGGCCCCTTAACCAGGTTTAGGTCTGTTTTCCATACAATTTTCTTAGCAGTTGGCCAAATTGCTCACAAAAGCTGTTGTGCAGAGAAAGAAGCACTGAAACTAATGTAGGTTGTCTCTTTTCCTTGCTTAGGGTCTGGCCTATGTGGAATATGAAAATGAAGCTCAGGCCTCACAGGCTGTGCTGAAGATGGATGGCCTGACCATTAAGGAGCACGTCATCAAGGTGGCAATCAGTAACCCCCCCCTCCGCAAGCTGCCAGACAAGCCGGAGACAGGCAGGGCCTCGCAGTTTGCGGTACCACGACAGGTTTACGGAGCGTAAGTATTAGCGAGGGAGACTGGTAATGCTGAGAAAGGAAACACTGGGCCTCGTTACGTGCTGAAATGTAGAAATCTCATCTAGAATGAGAGAACATTTAAAAGGTGCTGAAGCATAAAAAAAAACGGGGTTGCTGGGTTGATGAGGAAAAGCAAATTTTTCTTGTTTGTCAACAGAAAGAGGTCTGTAGTGACTGAGAGTGTGACATACAATCCTAGACTTGTAGCATTGTTTTGATTGGAAGAGGCCTTTAAGGTCATGGAGTCCAACTGTTAACTCAGCACTGCCAGGGCACCACTAACCCCTGGCCCTCAGCACCACATCTCCACAGCTTGGAAACCCCTCCAGGGATGGGGACTCCACCACTGCCCTGCCCAGCCTGGCACAGCCCGCGACAGCCCTTGCCACCAAGAAATTGTTCCTCATGGCTAGCCTAAACCTCCCCTGGGGCAACTTGAGGCCGTTTCCTCTTGTCCTGTCACTTGTTCCTTGGGAGAAGAGCCCGACCCCACCTGTCTCCAACCTCCTTTCAGGGAGTTGTGGAGAGCCAGAAGGTCTCCCCTGAGCCTCCTTTGCTCCAGGCTCAACGCCCCCAGGTCCCTCAGCTGCTCCTCACCACACTCCTGCTCTAGACCCTTCCCCAGCTCTGTTGCCCATCTCTGGCCACACCCCAGCCCCTTAATGTCCTTCTGGGAGTGAGGGACCCAAAATGGAACCCAGGATACGAGGTGTGGCCTTCCCAGTGCCCAGTCCAGGGAGACCATCCCTGCCCTAGTCCTATACTGTCATTGGCACCAGTAACTCCCATGTCCCCTCATTCTGGAGAGGCAGCTGCTGTTCCCATTAAGGCTGCTCTTTCATCTTTCAGAGTGCTCTTGCTGATGAGCGTTGTGTTGGTGCTGTGTTGTATGTTCTCTGTAGATGAACACGGAGCTTTGATTTCTGGGGGCTGTTGGCCAGTTGTTTCCTGCCAGGACTTAGACTCTTTCAAAGCACACCCCTTAAAAGCTTTGTACTACTTATCACTGAAACAAGTGATTGGAATAATATTTAAATGAGTGTTCCCTGTAGTGTACAAAGTCCCCTTTGTTCCCCAAGCTAACACAGTATGTTCAAAGAGCACTGGGCTATTTTTAAGTGTCACTGATTTCTCTCCAGCCGAGGGAAGGGAAGGACACAACTTTCCATGATGCCTCGTGCGTTACAGCGCCAGAGTAACCCTGTGGCTAAGGCCGAGAACGGGATGGTCCAGAACTCACCAGCAACTTCATCCGAAAGCCCTGAGGAACCTAAAAAGATGTCCAATGCTGATTTTGCCAAGATGCTCCTGAAAAAGTGAGGAAAACATCTGCAATCAGCGGGTCCGGTAAAATGTGAAATGCCTTTATGGAAGCCATGTTGTGTCCTTACGCTAGCACGGAGAGAACGCCCGTCCCAGTCACGTGTAAATACTGCTCTGGACTGCTGCAGTCACCCAGATCCGTGTAGGACAGTACAGATCCTTTTTTTGTTTGTTTGTTTTGTTTTTTCCCCTCTGTTTCTAAGAGCAAAGTGTTGTACTATGTTCTGGTAAAATGGCATTATACGATCCCTCATATTGAGGGTAACGAGAGGGGAAATACTTCCTGTACAGCTTGGGTGCCGCATCAAGTTTTAGGAATACTCCACAAATATTTCTTTCATGAACCACCGAGATGTGATGCGAACGGTGTCGAGCTCCGCTGGTCCATTCAGGTTGTGGTCGCAGTCGTTCTCTCTGACAACGAACATGTCTGACGCCCAGACAGACAGACACCAACGCTGGGACATCCATCTCCTTCCAGTCAGTGAAACGGCAGACGCCGGTAACTTCACCACAATGGCCTATTTTAGTATTGGGAGAGTTTCTATACATAGGTGTGTATATGTATATACACAGCTCTACAGACCTGCGTATTCAGTTAACGTCCTGTTCAAGTTGCCCTGATTTTTATATTGTGTATTTGTAAGAGACACTCAAATTAAGTGTAACGAGACAATACTTAGCTCTGGTCGTTTCTGTTTCCCATAAAAGCTGTACATGCTGTTGCTGAGGACCATTTGGGGTTGTTTTTTGCTAGCTCGCTCCTACGTCTTTTTGCAGGTGGTTTCTGTATGGTTTTGTACACCCGTGAAGTGCAAGCTGATGTTTCTTGGTTTATTAAACTCAAGTTCTCAAAGGTTTTCTATAAATACTGTCGCTTTTGTTTAAATGCGGGTGTTGGAATTGCACTTGTCCTCTGGCAGCTGAGTAGTACTGATGGACCTCGCCTCTCGGGTGGGGACATACACAGTGTCACTTGGAGTAGCTCGTTCAGTCTGGTGTGAATATCCTGGAACCGCTTCAGGCTCTAAAATCATCTGGTACGTGGTCTGGGATAGATCTCTTGCTGCTCACTCTGGGCGTGGGCAGACACGGGAGCTGAGTGAAGGGGAAGCCTGGCACCGTGGTCACTTGTACAACACAAGCACTGCTGCAAATAAACACTACTATCAGTGCTTATGTTCTGTGCTGATTTGATTTGGCTTTACTTTTGAGTCTGTTTCATCAAACCATGGAACAGTGGCAGCTGGGGTGCTGCAGCAAGGGCTACAGCTTCTTGTATCTCCAAATCAGCTCGGAGTAATGCTTTCATAGGAAGCTTTGAGCTGCGGGGGGGAATGCTGAGGCTACATTGTCCCTGTACACGGCCCCAGCGATGAATTCAGTTTCCTTTGCCTGCTGGGGCTGGATTTGCTGCTCCAGAGTACAGTCGTACCGTGACCACGCAGCTGCAGGGAGCAGGATGGCTGCCATGTAACTCTCTACCCCCCAGACCTGTGACCCCTTCGTAATCACTGCACAGAAAAGTGTTCTGAGAACAGCCTATTCCAAGCAAAGACTTTAATATTAAAAATAGTTTATTAATCTGTTACTAAAATAACATTATTTTTTTTTTCCCCAGAGCTCTAAAGTGCAGGTTTTATTTATCCTCGCCTTGCACTACAAAAATAAGCACATTTCATGAGGACAAGGACCACTTTCCTCAGCTGTAGCTTGCTGTCCCTGTCAGCAGTGATCGGTGCAGACACGTGGAGTGGTGCTGTAGGATACAGGTAACTCCAGGCTTGTCCCGTTGTTTGCTCCTATAAAATGTGACCTGACTACCTCGCAAGTAAGGGAAGGAACTTAACCCTGCCTGGGATGGGTTTAAGCTGAACAGCACTCTGAGATGGATTGAATCAAAGGTTTCTGAACCTGGGGGTGCTGGGATCAGTGATGCTGTTACACAACCGCAGGCAGAGCTGGAGGAAGCTGTTCTTCTCTGTTAAACTGCAGGTGCTTTTACCTTAAAAGCAAAGATAAAGTGTATTTCTGGGAATTCCAGGTACTACACTAACTGCCACTGCGGCACAGAGGCCTTGTGTGATTCCTGACACATTTATCACCTAGTAATTAATTGTGAAAAGTTCTCTCATGTAGATTGAAGAAACTTTTTTTGGCAAACTTGCTAACACACTGGCACAACCGACCGAGGTTGTCTCACGGTTCTGTGTGACAACCTTTCCAGAAGCAGGCTCTTTTCCAGCCCTGAACTGAAATGTGAGGACAGCTGCAGTTCCCCAGGGATCCTGCTCTGCGAGGTGGGGTCTGAGGCACCTTGAAGCACCTGCTTCTCCTTCGAAGGTGTGGCAGAAGCACCTTGCAGCTTGGTGAAATAAGTCAGAGCATTTCTTCTCTTGTTCCAGTCACATCATCTGTAATCTTAAACCAAACACTTCCTGCTTGGCGTACAGAACTCGCCCTAGGAAAGGCAACTGAAAGTAGACATGCAAAGTGCTACTGAAACCAGAAATGGGAGGGGAGAGGTGCAGCTGAGCTGGAGTTTGGCTTCCTTCCTGATTGCTACTGTCAAACTTACACGACGACAGGAAAGAGCCTGATGAACGTGGGGGAGTGCTGGTACTGCAAGGGTGGTGGTTTGGGGGTTTTTCTGGACAACAGGGAAGAGGTAACACAAAAGCAGCAACTCTGTTAAGACCTTCTCTTGCTGAGCAGCTCCTTGACAGAGTGAGACAATGCAGCTGACAGATAGGTGAAGGGTCATGATTGAAACAGCTTCTCAAGGCTTAATTTTAAGGGGAAGTTAAGTTCAACTTCAGCTTGTTGAGCCCCTCTGACGCCTCTCCCCACCTCCTTCCAGTAGAACAAGCAAGTCATAGTGCACAGTCAGCATCAACAGTTCACGTTTCAGTTTGGCATAATGTATATAAATAAATAATATTAATTTAAACAAATGTAAGACACTTTAAATAAATGAAATGCTAAAGAGTGACACCTCCTGTCGAGTTATTTCCCAGCAGGAATACTGAGTGGCTTGGAGCTCTGTTCTCCCACGCGTTCATCGGCTCCTGAATGTCCACAGCCCTCAAGTCTTGACGGGGATCGTCTGTTTGCACCCAGGAGCGCTGCCCTCGGCTTCAGGTAAGCCCACGGAGTACTCCGTGGTGGCAATGAGCAACATGTCCAGAGTTGTCTCGGTACACTTGGCAATAAAGCGTATGAAAGGCCTCACATCGCCCTCGTTGGCTACTTCCAAGACGTGGTAGTACTCGGCCCGCTGCTCCTTGCGGATTGTGATGGGTGGGTAACCGGCCTGCATCAGGATGAGGTTCATCAAGAGGCGTGAGGTCCTGCCGTTGCCATCTACAAACGGATGAATGTAAACCAGCTTGTAGTGGGCTAACGCGGCAAACTCCACAGGGTGCAAGCTCATGGCATCTTCCGAGTTAATCCACTGCACAAACTCCTGCATCTGTTTCTCCACGTCCTGGGGATGTGGTGGAATGTGATGTCCTACAAACACCTGAGTAGTCCTGAACCGCCCGGCCTCCACTGGGTCAGCGTAGCCCAGCACCCTTCGGTGTATCTCCAAGATGTCACTGATGGTGACGGAGCCGATCCGCGATACCAGCGTGGTGTTGACGTATTTCAGAGCCGCGTGCATGCCAATCACCTCGTTCTGCTCCACTAGGCTTTTCCCGGGAACAGCGTACCTGGTCTCGATGATGTGTCGTATTTCTGACAGCGTCAGAGTGTTTCCTTCAATAGCAACCGTGTGGTAGATGTGGTGATAATAGGACTCCTCCATCACCCGGCGCAGGGCAGAATTGCCTTTGGGGATCGCCATCACTTTTTTAACCTTGCTGTCAATAATGCTAAAATACCTCTGATCTATCTCTTCCACTAAAGGCAGCGTCCGGTCCCGATTGATCAAAGCCTTCTCGTTGCAGGGGGAAATGGTTAGAGCCTTGGAGTACAAGTAGTCTGCTTGAAGGATGTCTTTTTCCTCTTCCGAAAAGATCCCAAATTCATTCAGGGCATCCACATAATCAGGGTCCATTTTGAGGGCATACACAAAGAGTTTGTGAGCTTTCTCCCGCTTCCCTTGGCGCTTCATTTCGAGGGCTTGATTCAGAGCTGCTCTGGCTTCTAACTTCACTTCTGAAATGCAATGGTGACTGTCAGATAACAGGGTAGTGAGGTTTACTGAAAAAACTCTGGAGTTCACCGCTATAAAAATTAAATTAGAAGAACTTGTACTCCAGCCTTTGCTGGGCTCCAGGCGCAGAGGCTCATGCCACGTTTACAGGCTGAGTACGCAGCAACAGAGCTGCTCCTGGCAGCAGGCGTGGTGAGGCAGGAGCTGAGAGAAGCTCAAGATGGCCACGGGCACGTAGCCATCCTGGCAAAACTTGCTTTGGCCACCAGGCTGCTCTGTGGGCGAGGACAGGGAGCCTTGAATACATTCTCGTGGCAGTAACGCCGGGTCTCTCGCTATAGCACAACCCACAGCTGCCAGCAGCACTTCAAGCTGTTTTGTCACTGAGCTATCAACCATCTTCCCTGCAATAACAACTTTAAAGCAAACAAAGATACGGAGCTGGAATCGTAATGGTTCTGCTGAAGTTTTTCCAAATTAACATCCTTTTATTGGCATTAATGTTGCCAATAAAGGCAACAACCACAGCGTGTCATTGCCAGAAAGGCTGTTCTACAACAGCCAGGATTTCAGGATCAATGCCTTGTATCCCTCTGTGTTAGAATCATAAGGGACCTCAAAGATCATCTAATTCTAACCCCCTGCCATGGGCAGGGACACCTCCCACTAGAGCAGGTCACTCAAAGCCCCATCCAACCTGGCCTTGAACATATGCAGTGATGGAGCATCCACAACTTCTCTAGGCATCCTGTCCTGTCCATGTTCCAGTTCCCTGAGCAGAACTTACTAGTACCGAAAGCATGAGGAAAAGCTTCCAAGAAGCAAAGTGGCACTGTGAGAACAGCAGCACATCCATATTCTGTGGCGCGGGGCTGTGGAATGCGGTCGGACAGCTGGTGGTGGCAGGTCTGGGTCACTTACAGCTGACCTGAAGTAGTTGGGCAGTGAGGGTTTGTCACCATCACGGGGTACAGGAGATGCTCAGACTGGGGGTGTGGATCTCCAGCTGCGGGTTGTTATTACACAGCAACTTGGTTGTTCCCCTGTGCCCGCCTGAGGATGCTCTTACCTGGGGAGGCTTTGCTTTTCAGCACCAGTAGCTCCAGTCCGTTGGAGGTGATGCTTAGCCCCGTTGTCTGCCCTGTGTATCTGGTGACCCCTGAGGAGCCAGCGCCTAGTTTACTTTTCAGGAAGGAGAGTCCTTTGAGCACTGCATGGCACTGGTCCTCCACGGCAGCCAGCGGGAGCAGCAGCATCACGAGCGAGGCCAGGAGGAGCACCAGCACAGCCGCCCACCGGATGCGGGCCCACAGGGTTATCCATTTCAACTCGGGATCTGTCGCCATAGACACGAGATTCATCCTGCTTCCAGCGCAGGGACCAGGAACATCTCCTTTCCCCACTGCTCCCACCTGGGGACAGAAACTGCTTTAGCCAGAGCTCCGTGTCACGCGGCTGGAGATGTGGCACCCAAGTGGACCTGAGCACACGTGTTCCTGGCACAGCTACTAGGGGTCATCTCAAGCACCCACCTTTCCGTGCCACCTCTAAGCGCATCAGGGCAGGGTGCCTGCGGTACTCAGCGTAACAAATCCTTGAGGGACCCGCTACACCTTAACACGACAGCCGCATGAGGAGACACTGATGCCCATGAGCAGCGTGGGCACCAGGCTCTGGCAGCTGGCTCTGCGGGGATGGAGGAACTCTGTCCGTACAGGTATGGCACTTTCCCCCGGTCCCTGCCCTCCTCCGGGCTCCTCCGCGTCCTCCTGGGGTGGAAACCCCTCTCCAGACCCCCGTGTTCCCCCCTACCCCGGTTCCCCTTCAGCCGCCGCTCCTCCAGCACCGTTCCCTCTCTGTGTCTTGTTCCCCGAGCCGAGTTCCCCTCACGCCCCGGTCCTCCTCTCCCCGGCCCGCAGCCCCTCTCCCTCCTCCGACCTCAGAGACGCGCACCCTCCTCGCCGCCGGGCCCGCCTCGGCCTGGTGCCTGCAGCCCCCCGCACCCTTCTCGGCACCGAGCCCGGACCCGCAGCCCCCGGCCCCCTCCTCGCCAGCAGGCCCGGACCCG